>JAYESA010000005.1:74156706-74391706 GCA_036927795.1 Iris macrosiphon | reverse complement strand
ACATATTCCTTAATTCTTGTCCTTCTCGAATAATACCCTATCTTGTGCCTTAATGATGTCTCATTATTGTTTTCATCATATTTCAGCATGGCACGCTAGATTAGGGCATCACATAGTTTCATATGTATATCCTTTGTGCTTAAGCATAGCTTATTAATAGAACCCTTGGGTAGGAGTTGCAAGCATCACTGACTAGGATAGAGATTTATGTCTAATGTTTGCAAGGGGTATCACGTTACATTGGGAGACCGTGTTTTGTCTGCTAGCTTACTCGTAATGCCACTTCCAAGTTTTGACATTGTCCTTGGAATGGATTGGTTGGATATGCATTTCGCTAGCATTGACTGCCGCAGAGGTCGTGTGCTGTTTCGACCTCCAGGAGAGCCGGAGTTCGAGTTTGCTAGAAAGAAAGAGAAGCCAGATCGTGGAATTCTTTGCGAAGCTAAAATGGAGGAGAAAAGCTATAATGGAGGAGAAAGAGCTACCAGGATTTGTTTTCCGATGAGTTACCAGGATTGCCGCTAAGATAAAGATGTTGAATTCTCTATTGATCTAATACCGGGAGCAGAACCAATATCGCAGCATGTCTACCGGATCAACAACAATGAGCTGGCGGAGCTAAAGAAACAGATCGATGAATTAGACGACAAAGGATTCATCAGATCAAGTTCGTCGCCCTGGGGAGCCTCGGTACTTTTGTGCCAAAGAAGGATGGATCGGTGCGAATGTGCATCGATTACAGGGCCCTGAACAACCTCACAATCAAGAACAAATATCCGCTGCCGAAAATAGATGATCTCTTCGATCAGTTGAGTGGCGCGAAGATATTTTCAAAGATTGACTTAAGATCCGGATATCATCAAGTAAAGGTGAAAAAAGAAGATATTCCGAAGACTGCATTCAGGACTCGATATGGCCAGTACGAGTTCTTGGTGATGTCGTTCGGGTTAACTAATGCCCCAACAGTTTTCATGAACTTGATGAACAAGGTATTCCATCAGTACCTGGACAAGTTCGTGGTAGTGTTTATAGATGATATCCTTGTATACTCAAAGACGCTAGAAGAACACGAGAAGCATTTAAGGATAGTGCTTGAAACTCTCAAGAAGGAGAAGCTCTATGGAAAACTCTCTAAATATGAGTTTTTCTTAAACAAAATGGAGTTTCTCGGACATGTAGTGACTGGAGATGGAATATCAGTTGATCCAAAGAAGATTGCTGTCGTAGAATCTTGGGCCACTCCAAGCTCTGTTGCAGAAATTAGAAGCTTCTTAGGATTGGCTGGATATTACAGAAAGTTCGTGAAAGATTTCTCTCGAGTTGCAGAGCCTTTGACTAAACTCACTCGAAAAGATGTAGAGTTTGTTTGGACAGAAGAGTGCCAGGTTGCTTTTGAGGAATTGAAGAAGGGGTTGATGTTTGCTCCTATTTTGACGTTGCCATCAGGGTCTGGAGGTTTCACTATTTATAGTAATGCATCGGAAAAATGTTTGGGTTGTGTTCTTCAGCAGAATGGGAAAGTAATTGCCTATGCATCCAGGCAATTATGTCCTCATGAGAAGAACTATCCTACCCACGATTTGGAGTGGACAACAGTCATCTTTACCCTGAAGTTATGGAAACACTATTTGTACGGAGAGCATGTGGAGATCTTCACAGACCACAAGAGCTTCAAGTACATTTTCACTCAGAAGGAGTTGAACATGAGACAGCGTCGATGGTTGGAACTGATAAAGAATTTTGACATATCTTTGCAATATCATCCTGGGAAAGCCAATGTAGTTGCCGATGCCTTGAGCAGCTATCTGGTAGCTATGTTGTTGACACAGGATCGGTTTTTGTTGGAGGACTTGGAGAGCTTGGGCATGGAGGTGATAGTTCCTAGTTTTTCTATGCAGATATGGGGGTTGCAGATACACTCAGAGTTGATGGACAGGATCAAGGCAGCCCAGTATGAAGATGTATCTCTGATGAGCATCAGAGCTCAGGTGAGAGCAGGATTGGAGGATGATTTCAACATTGCTGAGAATGGTTCTTTGCGACATGGTGCTAGATTGTGTGTGCCTAGTGGGGAGCTATGGAGAAGGTAAAACAGATTAGAGAAAGACTTCGTGTGGCTCAAGACAGACAGAAGTACTGGTCTAATAGTCAACGGAGACCGTTAGAGTTCGAGGTTGGCAAATTGGTGTTCTTGTGAATTTCTCCAACACGTAGCACGATTCGTTTCGGAAGAAGCGGGAAGCTCAGTCCAAGGTTTATCGGACCTTTCAGTATTACCGAAAAGGTCGGTGTTGTAGCCTACCGGCTAGCTTTGCCACCTATATTAGAGGGAGTACAAAACATGTTTCATGTATCCCAGCTGAGACGATACGTGACTGACCCTAACCACGTATTAGATCACTCAGAGATTGAAATGGGACCGAGCCTCAGCTACCAAGAGCAGCCCGTGGAGATACTAGATCGCAGAGAAAAGGTGTTGCGTAACCGGACGATTTTATTTATTCGTGTCGCTTGGAGTCATCACTCCCCAGGTGAATCTACTTGGGAGAGGATGAGATGCGTGAACGATACCCATACCTCTTTGAATTTTGAGGTATTTCTTCTTTCTTTCTGTATGATCTACTTTAAATTTCGTGGACAAAATTTTTCTAAGGGAGGTAGATTTGTAACCTTCATTTAAAAATAAATAAATTAGGAAGTCAAATTCAATTTGGATTGCTCTTCATAAGAAGAGAATTCCAAATTGAATTAGTTAAAGGCACAATGGTCAAACCACCATAATAAATATCTTGACAACCTCCTTCCCTATATAAACATATCCCCACCCTCCTTCACTCACCACCCCTCATCTTCCCTCAACCCTATATTAGCAAGGTAACCCTTGATCCTCTTCAATTTTGTTTTATAACTCTAATAGGATAAGTGTATATATATATATATATGTGTGTGTGTGTCAAAAAAAAAAGGGGACGAAGCAGCTGCAGCGGAGCAGCAGCATGCAATGGCTGCAGCAGCAGCAACGGCCGCAGCGCAGCAGCAGCTGCAGAAGCAGTAGTAGCAGCTGCAGTCGTTGCAGCAGTAGCAGCGCACAGCAGCAGCGCGCAGCAGCACCAACAGAGCAGTACATACCTTATATATATGTATATATGTATTTATGTATCTATATATATATATATATATATATATATCTATGTATCTATATATATGTATCTATATATATATATATTTATATATATATATATATATATATATTGTATTTATATATGTATCTATATATTTATGTATCTATATATATGTATACTCTACTATATATTATCTATATATGTATACTATATATCTATGTATTTATATATAATATATTGTATATATATATATGTGTTTGTGTGTATGTATGTATATATGTATTTATATATCTATATATTTATATATCTATGTATTTATGTATATATGTATACTATATATTATCTATGTATACTATATATCTATGTATACTATATATAATATATTGTATCTATATATATCATATACATATATATATATCTATATATGTATACTATATAAATCTATCTATCTATATATAATATATTGTATCTATATATATCTATATCTATATATATCATATACATATATATGTATCTATATACGTGTATCTATATATGTATTTATATATATATATATATATATATATATATTGTATCTATATATATATCTATATATATCATATACATATATATGTATCTATATATGTATCTATGTATACTATATATTATCTATATATGTATACTATATATGTATCTATATATCTTATATATATGTGTATCTATGTATTTATATATGTATCTATATATATGTATCTACTTATATGTGTATCTATATATATATATATATATATATATATATACATAAGTATCTATAAATATATCTTATATATACATTATTTTATATTTAAGTTTTTATATAGATATTTGTCCCATCTATAAACCAAAAATAGCATAAAATTAACCTAAAAATCTAGTGGGTTAAATCTATTTAATTATATTTCACCAATTAATGTGAATTATTCATGATATAGGTTATCTGGACCTCGTCATACTTTGACTTGTTTCACCCGCTTTGGACCCCAGGCGAGTACAGTATGATGGTTTTCTTACTGATAATTTCTATAACACGTGTAGTATTGTTGTATTTGATTCCTGACACAAATAAACACGGACTAGCATATCTTATGTTTTTAAGACTTTGATCTTGTACAATACATGATATTCGTGTGATTCTTGTATGCTAGTCGGGACGAGAAAATACTAGTTTATATGTTATCATACCCTAATCATGTGCAAATATAATTCATGTGCAAAGGCTAACCATACACTTCACGTATGATTAACCGGCTCCCATTGTGCAATCCTAAGCCGATCACATAAAAACACTTAGTGACTATAGAATTCCATGTGGATACATGACAAATTATCTGTTTATTCATTTTCCTTGTTCATTTCTTACTATGCCTCGATGTCAGTTTATTTATCCATCATATAATACTTTTCTATAACTGTTTTATAGTCCTTATCATGTATTGAAACTGCTATTAGAATTGTACTCGTTCAATCCTGATGGGATAATATTTCAGGTAGCACTTAGAATGACCTTTGTCCCATCTATTATGGATTTTGGAAAAATAGCTTCGAGCCTGATTTTACCTCCTGAAGGATCGAGGAAAGCCGCAAACAGGAGACCCAGTTATGACAATAGTTAGAGTTTGCAGACTTACTATAGTTATATGAGTTATGAATACAAGATTTGGTACTGTAACATTTATGCACACATATATATACAGCATGTTTTCACCTACCTTAGTTTTGTGATTGAGTATAATATCTGTTTCCTTTATATTATGAAGTGTTAGTTATACAGTACTAGTTCCAGACAGCGTTCTACCGCCGACACTGCGGCGTAGGCTGGGCGTACCCACGCACTCGTACCCAAACACCCGGATGCGGGACGTGACATTTCTTCCTTGCAGTGCTTTCTTCTCTCTCTTATGTGTGGATAGGTTAATTGTTTGCCAAAGCTAAGAAACATCATGAAGTGAAAGTACTAAAAAATGACCTACCAAAGAATGTAAACACATAACCAGATCCTTTATTTCGCTTATTGCAAGCGAGTGTAATAAACATATTGTAATTGTATAACTTTGAATAAGGTTATTGCTATTACTTGGCATGCATTTGAGTATGACATTATCTCACCACACAAAGAAGCTGTCTTTTCCCAGGATTCTCCATTCCATGATTATTAAATTTTGCTTCCAAGACCACGATCAGAGCAATATTATCCTATGCATTAAAACAAGCATATTTTATGAATCCAGAAAACAGATAAGGAGACGTGTAATCTACAACCAGAGCATGTGAGAGCAACCTTAATCAAACGACTCAAAGCAACTTTTTTCTGTCCAGCTGCAATCACTGCATCAGTTAAAGATTGTGCAGCCTTATTGAACTCGACCTGAAATGGACCCATAAGAAGGCTATACAAAAGAAAGGCTATTACAAGTGAAACATCTACCTCATATTTCTTGACATGTGAAAACGTATCCCTGCGGAAAAATATCGCACAACCATCTACAGCATTGGGATTTCCATTATAAACCTGAACCGCAGAAACAGCTAATTAAACATATGATTGTGAGGAAAGGATAAGTAATAGTTTTCAGAGGGAAAAGAATATGTGAAAAGGCTGACCTCAGATGTTTTCTTCTTGTAGAGTGCCTGATATCCATGTTTATCAAGTTCTGGAGCAAAAAACTCCTCAAAGTGATCACTTTGAACCTGCAAAAGTAAACATAAAGTATCTTCATTTTTTTTTAAATGAAAACAGAATGAAGGGATTTCACACAATGATGATGATTTCTTTTCTTGCAAAAGCACAGAAAAATAATTAGTGTAATCGACAAGGAAAAGTAATCTAATGTTGAGGGTTCAATATTGATGCTCTGCCACAGTTAAGAAAATCTTAGAGACGGTACAAATTGAATTATAAGAGAAGGAAACTCAATGACTGTAGAATAATATGTGAATTTTTGCTCTTCAATATAGTCCATGTCACCATGTCACGTAGGCTAGCTATTATCTAGTTTTGTCTATTTTGTCTTTAGGACTTATACATCTCTACGTTTATAAGGAGGCTTCAAAACGGCTCAAAATTTGAGCCATCTAAGCCATTTGTAAATCCTTACATAATTAATAATTAAAAAATTCTAAAAAAAATCCAAATAAAAATATATTCAATATACAAATTATATTTAAACTAATTTTTTTATATCTAAACATATATCCAAAGTTTTACAAACATACATATAACAAATTTTAATTTAAATATATTCAAATCATATTTAAACTATTTTAATATAATTAAAATTTAATTTAATTTTTCAATAATATTAGAGAATTTTTTTATATCTAATTTTTCAATAAACATATATATAACAAATCTTAATATATAAATATTTAAAATATTTTTCAACAGCATTAGGAAAAAAATATTTTAGGTTCAACGCTCGTGCATTTACTAGTTTTGCTATATAATGCTAATCCTACAAATCATCCTAAATATTCACACTGTAGTTTTCCTTTCTACATGGTATGAGAGGATGGTTCATCTTAAGTCTTAGGTCTCCACCAAAATAAAAAACCTAGCCATCCATCTTACCCTAAACCTAATTCCTGTCCTTCACAACCGAGCCCTAATCCTAAACCTCATCCCTCATATGCAACACTAGCCTCCAATCTTCTCAAAATACTAGATCCGCCAAATATCCTCCAATAATATCTGCCAAATATCCTCCAATGGATCTATTTGGTGGTCTGCTTCTTCTCTAAAAGCTTCTCCTCAGCCCAAAACCCCAAATCCCTAAGCCCAAAACTCCATTAATCTCTACCTCTTTCACTAACTCTAACCCCTAGCCTTAATCCAAAGGTGCCGACATTGTCACTTATCTTCAAAAAAAATTCCCCAAATTCTACAACTAACGACAGACAGAACTACAAAAAATAGCACATTGAAAACAAACTTGAACCATCTTGAAATCCAGCAGAGTCAATATCTCCACACATCAACATAAGAGACTAGTCAATATATCAATCATCACAATTACTGCGGCCAATGTAGTACCTTGACAAAAACATTATATGTTGATTGATTTCTGGAATTAGTTTGGCTAATTTGATCATATTATATGATCGCTACTTTTTGTCGATTATATTCATTCCTTTCTTTCAGATATAATAATATATTATGATGTTTTGCATATCTTCATGCTTCGAAGTACGTTGTTGAATCACAGGTTTTATGTATTGGCCGATACCAATATGGCTTATACGTATCGGTTTTGGCATGTCCGATTGCTGCCGATATTGACTGATATGGACGTTGGAGGTCTTTTTCCCGTTCAATCCGGAAGAAAAAAAAATTAAGGATAGAACAATGGAAAATTAGTGTCAACACAATGGTTCACTTGTACTAAAGGCTGACAATGTTCGAATGTGTCCATAAGATTCCTTATGGATGAATTGTAACAATTACTATTTGTCGAATTTTGTAATTGTTGTGGTTGCACTATGTCTAAAGGCAAGAATATAAAATATTTATTGTGGTTGCACACTGTCTAAACGAGAAACAACATATAATATATAAAATTATGTCAAAATATATCAAAAAAAAATCTAGCTTCTTAAAATACATTTTCTTATTTTTGGACTTCCGAAACGAAAAACCTGATACTCAACCTGTACTCAGATCCGAAACAGCCGCAACGATACTCATTGGACACGTCTGAAACCAATTATGTGACTATGAACCTTGGTTTTATTCTTTGAATAAATGAAATTGTTTTATTCTTTGAATGAACGAAAATTTGCGGGTACTGCAGTTAAGATGGCATGCTTGCTTTGTTTGGATTAATTTATCCATTATCAGTTTATTTAGATATTGTTTTTTTTAATTACAAACTTACATCCTTTTCTCTTCATCTGTATCTATATTTTCTTTTGATTTATGTGAATAGATAGACACTGATCAGCTAACACACAAAGCACTATCTCTATAAAATTCAAGAACAAATCAATGAATCCAGATGGAATTTGCTCTTGTGACTTGTTTTACTATGCTCTGCTGCAAGCCAATTCTTTATTGGATCATCTGGTGGTATTAGTTTTTAGTATATAAAGATATTGTAGTAGACTTGGACATATTCTTCATATAGAGAGAGGTGTGGTTACAATCAATATTTGCTTGCTCAAATCTCTTGTTTATAATAGACCACAATATGGGAGTAGGGGGAGGAGGACAACAGGGTAACACCCATATCATACATAATGGGGAGGGGAAAGGAAGCGGCAGAGAAGAGTATGAAGACGGCGGTGGGGTGATGTGTTGTGTAGACGGAAGAGGCATGTCATACAAAAAAAAAAGAGAGATGGGGACAATATAGTCCTTTTACATTACTAATCCAAGTGTAGGGTTATTTTTTAACTAATGGAACCGGAGGGGAACTAATAACTTCCTTTTATGTTGATTTGAGGGATTTTAAGTCAAGGTGTGTATTGGGCCGGGCGGACCGAAACCCGGCCCTGAACTGGCCCGGTCAACGCCGGTCTAGGTAGGCCCAGGCCCGGTCAACGGGCTGGTCCAGCTCGGCCCACAAGGCACCCGGGATCGGGTTGGGTCCAAAGAAGTGGCCCGGTAGCCCAGCCCGTACTCCTCCCTGGGTCCGGGCCGGATTGAGTTTTTTCAGGCCGAGGCCCAATCCGTTAAAAAATCAATAAATATAAAAGTGTGGGTAATATATATATATATATATATATATATATATATATATATATATATTAAAAATGGAATCAGTATAAGAGAGGAGGGGGGGCTTATGAATCCAGGACCTCCAATATTGCTTAACTCCTCCTATCACTCCTCCAGCTAACCATTAGTCCCAACTTACTTTATGTTAGAGATAGATATAAAGATAGTATAAATACAAAACTGTAATATTTTCTTTTAATTGGATAGCTCGCGGGCCGACCCAGATTCAGCCTGGACCCGGCCCGAAGCTAACCGGGTCTGGGTCCGGGCTGGACTTAGAGTTTATTAAAATCCCGGCCCGTTCCGGCCCGACATCCTTTCCGGGCTGATCCGGTCCGGCCCGAAACCGGTCAAACCCAGTCAAGCCGGCCCGATTGACACCATGACATTTTAAGCAACTAACAAGATTTAGGGAACTTGTGTAAAAAATATAGTAGATTTAAGGGACATGCAAAAAAAAATCTATTTGTTTTTATCCTTTCTTATGAAAGGGGTATTAGAAAATAGAAAACCAACAACGATTTCCACACGAACAAAACATATTCAACGAGAACTAAATACATAGTTTTAACATATAAAATACGGTATGAAAGAGGTACACTCCATATGGGCTTGAGCCTCGCTAAGAGGCATTGTGAAGCATGCGCAGCAAGGAGCCACCCTCAACCTGTATCGAGGCGTTAAGTAACGAGGCTCATTAACTCTGATATTCCTCGATTATGTCTTGCCATTGGCGACGCCTTACCGATTGTGTAGTACCATAGTGGCATGTCGCCTACTACCTGAACTAGATCGGAAGACACGCCAAATCTCAATGTGTTACCTTGTCGCTGATGACAACGATGCCACAAACTGCCTCTTCTTCAATGACCTCGACCACCTTATAACCTTCTCAAGCCTGCATCTCATACTATCCTCAAACAATTCCAAAGATTTGGTAACCTCCATCTATGCTACAACGATCTTGTTTTATTTTGCTTTTGTTGTTTAGTTATGATATAAAGAGAAGGCAAGGAAAAAGCTAAAGAAACTCTTACTACAGCAACTCTCACTCTATCGTACGTCTCTCTCTCTCTGAGTGTGTGTGTTGGTTCTACTACTACTCTCAAAGATAAGTCTTCATTGTCGTCTAAGCTCCAACTTTTCATTGTCATCTAAACTCCAACTTGAGAGTAAGGGTATAACAATGTGTGTTTTGCTTTTCTTGACAGTTCTAGTGACGTCACCAGAGCTTGCATATAGGCTAGTTATTATCAAGTTGTCTATTTTGTCTTAGCACTACTGAATTTCCTATATAAAGTTTGGCCTGGAACCCTATTGAAATCACCCTAATTATTCACAATCTAGTCTCCATTTTCGTGATAACCTTTATTTAATGTAAGAATGTTAAAGGGTTCTGGAAATTTTATGCTTCTGCCATTGTAGTCAAAGGCACGTCTAAGGCACGCCTCGCACCTCAATGGATGAGACGTCTTTCCCCAGGTACACCCACTACACCCAAGACGTACTTTTCAGCAATGCACAACTAGAAAAAAGACGCACCTTATTTATTTATTTTAATTATTTTTTCTACAAAAAAGTTTAAGACAAGTAGATGGCCCTTACCTCATACAGGTGGAAGGGAGGTAGTCCTTTCCTACGATTGCGAAAGCTGGCTACATTTGAACTGAAAAAAACTAAAATTTACTAAGCATCGTAGGAAGAACATAAATTCTTGTTAGTTCTATTGATTACTACTGCTTCTCTACTAGTTCACTTGGTTATGCGTTAACATGTTTTTGTTGATTTTAATATGTTATTTAGTTTTATTTCTTACCTTACTAATTTATTTATTTATTTACAAGGTTACAAAAATCATTTATCAGCCGCTAGTCGGTTCGCGGGAACTGGGATTAATCGGATTAATCGAAGACTAGTCGGATTAATCGTTTTAAAAAAAATTAATTATATATATATATATAGCAAATGTTAGGGGTTGTAATTGAAAACTTACCAAACTTTTATAAATAAAATTGTCTTTTTCTGAAGTATAGCACGTGGTCTCCTTTACTTTTTCTCTATTCATTTAAGAATCCCATCTCTCTTTCTTCGCTTTTCATTTGGGTTGTTTGTTTCCTTTATTTTTCTTCTGTCGGTGGAGGCAAGCAACCAAAAAGAAAAAACCACATCAAGCAAAAAAAAAACCAGTCGCAGGCGGCCGGCTGATCGACGAAGGCAATGGCCGGCGAAGGGCTTCTCCTACAGATTTTAGGGTAGATCTCTGAACCCCTTTTTTCAAACCGATGCCTAGTCAGCCAACTAAGGGTTGCCTAGTCGGCCGACTAGCCGTAGTCAACCGATTTTCACCGCATAGAAGGGCTGCCGATTTTTTCGATTGACTAGGACAAAATCGAGTCGGCAGTGGCCGACTACAGCCTAGTCGCCACCTAATCGGCCGACTAGAAAGATTTTTGCAATATTGTTTATTTATGTATGTATATTTTTATTATTTTTTGTTTTTGCGTCTCGCTTCGATCGGACGCGCGCATTAAGTGCGCCTTAAGCCTCGAACGATATGGACCATTTGCGTCTTGAGTGTGTCTTGTGCCTTTGACCACCTTGGTTTCTGTAATAAAAGTAAAATTAACGAATCCAAAGTCCACAACACTATTGGATTAGAAAATAGTAATACATCAAAAATACACACACATAAAAATGATATAACAGGATACCTCTTGAAGACAAAGAATGTCAGCATGATAACCAACGATTTCTCTCAACAAATTCTGCCTTCGGTAAGTCCATGCAAGCGCCCACGATGGGCAGTAGCTGTATTGTTCACTTGTTGCACATGCATCAGAGAGAATGTTGTATGAGAGCACTGTGAAGGTCCCAGATGAAGATCTTCGACCATCAGGATCTAAATGCCCATGAATATCAACTCCATTCATGTTAATCATGTGACGGGGAGTCGGGGAGGGAGCTGGAATCACACGTGAAGTCAAAACAGTAGTAACAGGCCCCACAGGAGTTCTTGTTACTGCATCTATAGGTGCACATTCAAACTTCAGGACATGATTAATGTCATCAGCAGTCGGCGTATACGTTCTACACCTTCCAACATCAAACCAGGTTTCGCCTCCTGTCCGTTCTGGAATAGTTACAGGATATAAAGGTGTTGAGCCATTGTTTAGGCTTGGTGTCTGTCCTCCGCTTGAATTTGAACTAGATAGCCCAGCATTAACGATTCCAGATCCACTACTATTAAACCGTCCATATAATTCATCCTCCTCATTTCCATTTTCAATCACTGTGCTGAGTGCCCTTTCATGTAGAACACGATGGTGCTGCCAAGCATCTGAAAAGCACATAGATGAGCAATGATAACTCTTAGCAATCGGTACTTTTGTTTTGAGACAACTTAAGCACTGCAATGTCGCTTGTTCGGTCGGATGTACACTACATACAGCTGTTTTTCGATCATTGTGGACACGGTACCTGCAAAATACAGAACCGTACGCTGGGGCATATCAGTTTCAAATGTGAGACACTACTGAGTACAGCATAAAAACAACTGCATAACTATTTTCCCCGTTGCAACTTCAGGATCAACAATTACCTAAACCAATACGACAACAAGTTGCAACTTCAGGATCAACAATTACCTAAACCAATACGACAACAATAACGAAGCCTTTATCCCAAGTTTTTGGGGTCGGCTATTTGAAGCTTTTCTTCCATGCAGCTCTGTTAAGGGCAATACAAGTTCATTTAGGACTACCCCTAACTCTACTAGCTCCTTGTTGCATCTCTTGGTCTACGTTGCACGTGTCCAAAGTGTCCAGACCACTTCAGACAATTTTTTTCTCATATTATCCGCTATTGGTGTGATCTCCAACTTCCCACAAATACGCTCAATCCCTATCCCACCTTTCAATGTATTGCCACTATTCATCCTAGAATTTTCATTTCAGCTATGCTAATTTTCTTAACATGTTGTATTTTCTCTAACCAATGTCTTTCCACATTTTCTTATTTGCTTGCCCCCATGAAAATTTTAACAATAATAATAAAATACAATACATTACATCATATAATTTCTTCCCAGAAAGCAATATCAACAATATTTTTCAAAGTTTCTGATGCCATGAACCTTAATGGTGTTAAATTAAAATAGGAATGGCTTATATAAAGTTGAACTCCAATTCTACCAATTGGAAAATACATGACAAGGCATCTAAAGTCAAACTTTGCTAGATATGATATTCTATCACCTAAATCGCCTCAAAAGATTTTTTTAAATTATCATTTGTAATTGTCTTGCACATGCACTAACTCCATAAAAGTGGACTAAAGATGGGTGTCCCAGTGGAACGAGGCTCCTATTTAATTAGTCTACGGAGGATCAAGATTAACACAGCCTTACCCTCATATAATAAAATCATGAGGACATACTTAATGAATATAGGACACTCTACAGTTGATCTATATAACTTGCTATAGAGAATAGTTCTTTTGTATTTTGGTCACTTGGTGAATAAGTAAAAAGAACTCCAATCTTTTGGGTTTTGGTGATAAATATTTCAAATATTGCAGATTATTATAATACACATCAATTTCTCATTTGACGTGCAAGACAGTTAAGAGATTTGAGGTCCTCTTGATAGAAACAAGACCTTAGTCAGCATACATGGGAGTTGCTGAGAAGCCACATTTGTCGAATGAAGAGCCAAGTGTGTCATAAGTACTATGTAGTAAAGCTAACCTGGTCCTTCGGAGTACTGATACTTACACGACACTGGAATATTTCATAAGGCTGATGCAAGGCATCTATAATAATCATCCAATACATACAGGATCAAGAACTCAGTTTCTACACTTCAAAATTCTTTCTTCGCCAATACATAACTGGTCATAAAGCTTGCCATATTAGATTCTAGATTTATGGGTGCAACTGCAAGATTCATCATGCAAAATTCAAAGTTCTTTTGGCCCCGATACTTAGGCTGGGTTTGGTACAGATTGTCCCTACGCTTTCTTTAAATTTATCTTATATTTCTGTACGTACATATTTTTTGTTTTCAATTTTTTCTTTTACATAAGATAATATCTCATGTATAAATTTTAAGATATATCATATAACAGGTAAGATTAGATTTAATTACATTAAATTTAGATTTTTCAACTGTCGACTAGATTAAATTTGACCAGATTGAGAAGATTTGAAATATTCAATTTGCTTATATTAGACTAATCGATAAAATAGTAAACTGTGTATTAGATTAGACAAATAATAACAGCCCATTTTGATTAAACTATGTAGTTGTATTTAAAGTGTTTGTAGATTTATTGTTGAGTTATATTATAAATTATAAAGATTGGAGATAAAATAATCTATCCAAGAATTGGAAGTTTAATTATATGATGGAAAATGTATTATAATATGTCAACAGCAATGATAATATATACTTTTATTACAAATAAGAAAAAACACTTGTTCTAACGTGTATTATCACATATTGAAATGCCTTTTGTACGCATATCCTCCTTGGCAATTTTCGGGTATAAAACTTCGTATTTATCTTATTTACACGTCCAAACAATTTTCAGTTTATAGAACCAAATCCCAAACACAAAATATTAATTTATATCTGTTTGGTTTATCAAAACTCTTTTTAACAAAACTCGGTTTTCAGAACTAGGTTTTCAAAACTAAATCTCAAGCGGACCCTTAGTCACACTTTAGTAATTCACAAGAAAAAAACCCTAAATAGAGACTAATAATTTTGCTACCAAGTTGAAATTACAAATCAGTGTGAAGAAAGTTGAATTTTAGCTTTATATTCACATTGTATAGTGATACCTCTTAGTATAAGAAGCCAACTACTCCCATGTGTAATCTGTAAGGAATTGTAATAAACATGGTTAGCAGCTCCACAACTAAGAATTCTGAAGGTTGACATAAGCCAACGATCAACATAAACATATCTATAGTCAATAAATTCATTCTACAACAACAACGACAACAAAGCCTATATCCCAAATTTTTAGAGTCTGGCTCTTTGAATCTTCTTCTTCCATTAGGCTCTATTAAGGGCCATGTTCTCTTTAACACTAACAAAAACCATATCCTTCTTTAAAGCTTCAAACTATGTCGTCTAGTTCTACCTCTAGTCCTAGCAGCTCCATTAACTAATATATTATTGCTTCTCCTTAAAGGAGCCTCTATTGGTATGTCTTGCACAAGTCCAAACCACCAAAGACGTTTTTTTTCTCATCTTGTCCTCAACTAGCACAATAGATTCAATCTAGTTCCCAAAATTATGAGAGATAGAAGTCATCTTGACTGCCACATCTTAATTAGATAACTTGAATAATTTAGTAAAGTAAATTAATCATCAAGAAAAAAGTTAAAACAACTTATTTATCATATAATACATTTATCATCCATTTTGAATGAACTAATGCATGTGATGAAGCAATATACTATTTTTTTTAATCGATGCATCATGCATTCATGAAATAGATTAGCCGGGGCTCTGGTATATTTGCAGAAATTAGTCTTGATAATCCTAGACTCATACAAATTGACATGTTCAATGATGATACAAATACATTCTGTGAAAACAAAATTGTAATATTGTATATTGACCAAAAACAAAATAATACAGTCCTATATCATATGGAGGATTCAAAATAAGTAGTTCAGTTGTGACTATTGTGTGAATCCATTAAACAGTCATCAATATAAATATCATAGAGATTTGTCACCCAAAAAATATTGTCACTCTACAGACCAACTTAGAATGAATTGAATTTAAAATATTAGAAAATAAGAAGAGGTAAAATAAGTTAAACAGGACAAAGTACTGGACGGCAATAGATACAAGAAAAGTATATAATAGGAAAATGAGAGATACCCACAAAAGCAATTTATACAACATTTGGGAAGGGATAGTTTCCCAATAGCAGCCGCTACCAATAACGAAACGGGTGAAACAACTGAATCAAAACCAATAATATCGCCCAAAACCAACCGAAACTGCCATAATGATATACTCATAAGAAGGGTCTGATAACCAGATACCAGTACTGCAATCCTTGCATCAAAGCATAGTTTGCAGTACCGGCCGATACCGATCCGATACCGATCGATATCCGATACCGACCGATACTGACATTGGAGATATTTTTTTGGGTCAATTCGGCAAAACAAATTGAACAAAAAAAAACTAATCAGCAAGGGTGTAAAAGCATTGTAAGGTTGTAAAAGCATGTCAAAGAAGAAAACTTATATATCACATGCAAACCAATCAACAAGGGTGACCATTATTTCATTCAATTTCAAGATTGCTACGAAACACATTGAAAATGAGTAAATTATACCTAAATGTATAAACTATATTTTCTAAAATGTTAATAATTATTTGCTTTCTGATACCAAAAAAATATGATACTCCGATCCGAAACTGCCGATACCGCCGATCCCAATACTCATAGGAATGGTCAGGTATTGATTTCGATACCGATACTACGAACCTTGCTTCAAAGGCATGGTTTTATGCTTCATCCCAGTTCAGGACATAAGGCACAATTTATATTCATTTCAACGAGAATCATGCAATACCACGACAAAAATCTTAATATTGACTAACAGAATATACAAACCAAGATAAGTAGTTAAAAGAATTCAGTGTCTACTATATCCTCGTTAACCTAATATAACTCCACAGAAGAGACCACCTGACAATTCTCGCTTTCTCAAGTCGAACCATTTTTCATGCGTTCGACCCCTCTGTTTATCTCTCCACTTCTCTCCTCTTTCTTTTCCTAATTTTAAAATATTCAAAACTCATCAAAGTGGATTATGGGCATATGGCATGGTTTAAATTTTAACAGAATCAAGATTGTAAAAGGCGCTAGGGAGGCGGGCACTGGGCGCCTAGTCCGCCTAGGCAGCCGCGATTCAAAAAAAAATTAAAAAACCCCAAATGTACTAAAAAATTGTACATAAAGTCCATAAAACCCAAAAACATGCATAGTCGGGGATCGGGGGGCCTAGGTAGGGATCGGACGGGCACCAAGCACCTAGTGCCTAGAGGGCCGCCTAAGCCAATTTTTAGAACATTGAACAGAATGAAACTAAAAGTTTGAATCCATTAGAGGGCACTTGAACAACGTTGAGTAAAAGCATGAGTATGGCCCAAAGAAAGTATGCAGAAGCCAAATGGAAGGTTATGATAGAAAGATAGAAGAGGAAATATTATATAAATATATTTATATAATTAGGTTTGACGTGGATACGGAGTTCAACTAGTGTAAACACCCCCACCGACGGTAAAATTGGCAAATATCAGACAACCTATGTCCTATTCAATAATTAAAAGATATCATGTGCCACTTACTCCCTTCTCCAATCAAATCAAGTGTTTTATATCGAATGCAGAGGAATCAAGTTCGAAACTTGTAAAGTGCACGCAAATTAAACCATGTTCTAAAGATCTGCTAGGGCAAAAAACAACCTAAATTAAGAACCAAACCCGTCCGTGTACAAAAAGTAATATAACCCACTTGGAGTTCGACTGTTGAAAACACCTCCAACAGTTAGAATTCTCCCCGAATCAAACAATAAATCACAACATTGCAATATATGAACCCACCTAATATCCTATCAAATAATCACACGCTCCCCTATGCCTTCTCTGCTCAAATTAGATTACTTTTGTCTTTGCATAAAGACCACTAGTCCAAATAAAGATCGAAACTCGTAAAGATCGAAAACTTTAAAAGCGAAGCTGATAAAAAATCGGAACTTTCAGAGCCGGGTCGGTTTCGGGCACTCACCACCGGTACCTCATGCAGTACCCGCCGACAGGGGCCGACTCGGGGACGTCATCGTGAGAGATCGAGTTGTCGGGCCGCCGCAGCAGCACGTACGGCGTGATCTCACAGCCAACGATTGGGATCTCCGACGGAAGGTGGACCCTCAGCACGCTCAGCATGCTTCTCCCTCCTCTCCTCCTCTCCCAAACCACAACCCTAACCCTAGATCCGGAATGGACGAGAATAAAACGACGGCGACGGCGCTGAGGCTATCACTCGGAGGATACGACATCACCCGGCGCGAGGGCCCGCCAGCGCTTGGAAACCCTAGGAGAATGGGGTAGAAGGAATCGAGCGATCGATCGGATGATTTCTAGGGTTAGGGTTTTGGTAAAGGAATTGGGGATTTCTGAGAATTAGGGTTTGAGATCTCTCTTTCTCTCTCTCTCTCTCTCTATCAATATGCGAAGAATGGACGCCGCTCTGTGGATTTGGGAGTATCCCGATGAGCTTCCATGGTCCTCTTTCCCTCTCTATTTAAATAAGACAGGACAATGAGGTGTAGAATTTGGACTTAAAAATAGTATACAGCTATTGCTAGTTTGTTAAGAGAATGATTAGAGCTACCTTTTATGAGTGCTTGATTGAGGGATACATATCCTCACAAATGTAACAATACATAAATTGCTAATATATTTACATATTTTAGACTTATTTGGAACAAACAACATTTTCTCTTATATATTTTTTCTATATATAATCATCTAATTAATTGTTCATATTAAACTTAATGGACAATTTTAATCAGCAAAACATAGATAATAATATTTTTAGAACAAAAACTTTCATGGTGAATATTCAACTTTTACTATTATCTTGTAGTACAGATTATTGATGCAATCGTTATTTGTAACTGACTAAAATTGATTATGCACGAATAATTATATATATCATTATCTATTATTTCTCTTCCATGATATCAATTTTGTAAGAGCCCTTTGGTTGTATATAAAATGTAATAAGAAACACTTTGAAGGGTTGGAAATGATATACAACAATAGTTAAACAAAAATGTTATTTGTCTCCCCAAAAATTTGGGTGATGTCATCTCACATTATGTGACTTATGACATGGTTGCTGACATGACAAAATATAACATTAAAATTAAAATCAATATTAACATTAATATTAATATTAATATTAATATTAATATTAACATTAACATTAAAAAAATTGGATGATTAATTTTTGGGATTAAAATTTGTCATGTCAGCTCCGCCGACCGGCCAGCGCCTCCGCACCGTCGACCCCAGCAGCCGGCGAACCTCCCCCGGCCCTCTCCGGCACCCCTCCGGCGGACACCGACACAGGAGTCGGACACAGCAAACCCTAGCCCCCTTTACTGTGCAGTGGACACAGTAACAGTGTCATGTCGGACACGGCTCGACCCTGATTTTCGGGTCCCCTTCAGGTGCGTGTAACTTTTTGTTCGTAGCTCCGTTTTTAATTCCGCAAATTGCGTTGGGAAGACTGTAAGACCCTCTCGGTGCCCGGATAAACCGTTCGGGGCATCGCGTCCTGTGGTGATCGCACACCGCGATCCAAAAACAGGAAAAATCAGACCCTGTTTCACCCCGGAACTGAGTGCGCCCCGCCAAACGGGACGACTTGGTCGCGTGCGGTCTTCACAGATACGTGCGCATCGTCGATACGGACGTGTAAAATTTCGTGGAAGCTGATTCGGGTGTGCGTGCACACCGGAATCAACGCGTATCCGCGGACATCGTCCCGTATCCGATTTTTCTGTAATTCGCCCTAACTTCTTGTACACTCGTCAGATCGAGACGAAACTTGTGCCATCAGACTCGTAGCGATACGCTGGTCCTGTGGGTCAAGTTTGGTTTGATTCTGAGAACGTTGACGAAATCGCGTGTCGTGGGCCCCACAGGCCCCGCTCGACGGGCGATTTTGTGTTCGGCTCATCGGAATCCAAATCTGGAAGTTTCGTTGGGTTCGTATCAGCGTTCCTGACCTGTTGACACTAAGTTTGGTGAATTTGGAGATTTTTGACCTGGACACATTTTTCGGTGCAAAGCAGGCCCACTAGCGGACCCCGTTTTGACCCGAAACTGCCGTTTTTGCCCTTGTCTCCAAATTGGACCCAAGGACAGGCATTTCTAGATATTTGACATCGTCTGAGCGTGATGGTATTATCTATTTCAGCTTTTGGACTCAACTCTGGAATTTCCCCAAGAACCAATATTAATCAGATCCAAACATCAGGCAAGTACCTGCACTTCAAGTTAAATCTTTATATTGTGATAATTAATTCCCTGCTTTACTAGTACCCTTGATGATTACACCTAGTGTTAGAAATGCTAGATTTTCATGTCTTGAATATTGAAGTTCATGTCTTGTTTTTCATGTCGGGTGGGAGAATACTAGAAGGCATATAGTTTACCCTTCCCCTTGTCATGTTTAATAGCTGTTGGTACGCGACTGTACCTCAGCCGGATCTCAAGTTTCCCTATTTAATAGCCGTTTATGACGGCCGAATTAGCCTTATAAACCCCTACATGCCAACTATGTATTCTAAAATAAACACAGGTTCACACAGATAGTTTCTGGTCATGTTATATATCTTACTGACTGTTGTAGTTTCATTTCCTGTTTCATTTATTTCTGCTTTCTCATATTCCTGCTTACAGCTTTAACTCTGAGATAATAATGTTCTGTTATACAGTTTCTTAACATGATATTCAATATTTAATTGTCATAAATATTTAGTTTAACCTTGTTGTGCACTGTGTACTTTGCTCCTTTCCTGACTGGATCTGTTGATTTAGGCGATGATGAGGACCTTGCCCCTACTTATTATGGTCCCTATGAGGGGACTGATGATACCTATGAGGAGCCAGAACCCATCCAGGAGACCCCTGCTGCAGAGTAGCTAGCAGTAGCTATCTTTTATTTCTGTTTCTTATCTTATTAATCGGGTTTGTCCCCGATTTTATTTCGATTTCCTGTACTAAAATATTTGAATCTGTTGTCGTATTTAGTTCAGTTGCAATCTTAAGTTTCTGTTCTCAATATTATCTTGCTTATGTTATTTGGGAATGAGCTAGTTTAGTTTAGATGGATTTGACCTAGACAGCGTACTACCGTCGACTCTGCGGCGTAGGCTGGACGTACCCACGCACTCGTGCCCGAACTTCGAGAGACTGGAACAAGGTAACCTGTCTGTTGATGAGTATACTGCTGAATTTAGCAGGTTGAGCCACTTTGCGGAGTACATGGTTCGTACCCCGGAGGACAGAGCCCGTAGATTCAAGAAGGGGCTATCTCCGGATATTCGCCTTGCTGTCACCACCAGCCGAGCTCGCACCTATGAAGAAATCCTGAGCGTGGCACAAGGCGTGGAGAGAGATATGGGGCATAAACTGAAACGAGAGAGAGATACCGGAAATGCGGGACCCAACAAATGCCCTTTTCAACAACAACAACAGCAGAGGGCCCCGCAGCAAACTCAGCGTCCTCTCCCTCGAGCTCCAGCACCCCAACACCAGGCTCAAGGACAGAACCAACAAGCTGCTGCTTGTAACTTTTGCCAAAAACCAGGTCATACTTGGCAAGTCTGCAGGAAGAGGCTAGGTGCCTGCCTCTACTGCGGCTCAGCAGCGCACCAAATGAGGGACTGTCCAGCTGCTCAAGGACGCACCGCTGCACCAAAGGCTCCAGCCCAGGCCAGGGCCCCAGCAGTACAACAGAGGGGACCCCCGCTTCCAACACAACAACAACGCTTTGCTCAGCACCAACAGCAGCAACAGAGGGGTGCACCGCAGCAAGGCCGTGCTTATGCAATGACTCTGGAAGAAGCTGAAGCCACAGCAGACGTGATCACAGGTTCTGTGCTTATAAATTCAATACCAGCTATTACTTTATTTGACTCTGGAGCTTCACATTCATTCATGTTAGTAGATTTCCTTATGAAGCATAGCTTAATCACTAAATCCCTTAGGAATTGTTATAAGATCATTACCGGTGGAGGAATCATCCCGGTTAGTGATGCCTGTAACAATTGTCCTATTACATTATGTGGAAGAGAACTGTATGCTAGGCTACTTGTAATGCCAGTTCCCAGTTTTAACATTATACTGGGTATGGATTGGTTAAGTCAACATCATGCCACTATAGACTGCCACAGAGGTAGTGTAATCTTCAGGCCCCCTGACAAGCCAGAATTTGAATTTGCTAGAGGTTCTAGAGAAATGGGTAATAACAAAATTTGTGGCGCCCTAGTAACAGAAGAATTGCCACTACCTATCATCTCTGAATACCTTGATGTCTTCCCTGAGGATCTCCCAGGCTTACCCCCAGACCGAGAAGTTGAATTCTCCATTGACTTAGTGCCAGGAACAGCACCAGTATCTCAAAATCCCTACAGAATCAACAAGAAGGAGATAATAGAACTAAATGAGCAAATCAAAGAACTAAAAGACAAATATTTTATTAGGTCTAGTGTCTCACCCTGGGGAGCTCCAGTATTATTTGTGCCCAAGAAGGACGGAACATCCCGAATGTGTATTGACTATAGGGCATTGAATGCCTTAACAATTAAGAATAAGTATCCCCTGCCCAGGATAGATGACCTATTTGATCAGTTGAGTGGAGCTCGGGTATTTTCAAAGATTGATTTGAGGTCTGGATACCACCAAGTAAGGGTGAGGAAGAAAGACATCCCTAAAACTGCTTTCAATACCCGGAACAGACACTACGAATTCTTAGTAATGCCGTTCGGGTTGACGAATGCACCAGCAGTTTTTATGAACTTGATGAACAAAGTATTTCAGAAATATCTAGACAAATTTATAGTGGTCTTTATTGATGATATTTTGATCTACTCCAAGACCCCCGAAGAACATGAAGAACATTTGAGATTAGCATTGGAGACTTTGAGGAAGGAAAAACTTTATGGAAAATTATCTAAATGTGCTTTCTTCCTAGACAAAGTAGAATTCTTGGGACATGTTGTGACTGGAGAGGGAATAGCAGTAGATCCTAAGAAGATAGTGGCAGTAGAATCATGGCCCACTCCAGACTCGGTAGCAGAGATTAGAAGTTTCCTGGGACTAGCTGGCTACTATCGAAAGTTTGTGAAGGACTTTGCAAGAATTGCGGAGCCCATGACAAAATTAACAAGGAAGGATAAAGAGTTCACCTGGACTGATGAATGTCAGCATGCTTTTGAGGAATTGAAGAAAAGGCTGACTACTGCCCCTATTCTGACCTTACCTTCTGGAACCGGAGGTTTCGCTATTTATAGTGATGCTTCTGGAAAAGGTCTAGGTTGTGTCTTGGAGCAGAACAAGAAAGTAATAGCATATGCCTCTAGACAGCTTTGACCTCATGAAAAGAACTATCCAACTCATGATTTAGAATTGGCAGCTGTCATTTTTGCTCTTAAGCTATGGAAGCATTATCTTTATGGAGAAAGGGTAGAAATATTTACGGACCATAAAAGTCTAAAATATATTTTCACTCAGAAAGAGCTGAACATGAGGCAAAGAAGGTGGCTGAAACTAATGAAAGACTTTGATATCACCCTTCAATATCATCCTGGGAAGGCCAATGTAGTTGCCGATGCTCTAAGCAGATATCCTATGGCGATGTACTTGACTATGGACAAACACCTGCTAGAGGACTTGGAAAGTTTAGGTATTGAAGTAATCATCCCAGGAAAAGAAGGCCAAATGATGAACTTGCAGATTCAGTCTACTTTAATAGACAAGATCAAGGAGATTCAGTTTCAAGACGAAGGCCTGCGAAGCCTTCGAGGTCAAGTGCAAGCTGGATTAGTGGAAGATTTCAGAATTCATGAAGATGGATCACTAAGGCATGGCGATAGATTATACGTACCTCAAGGAGACATAAGAGAAGAAATTATGCAAAAGGCGCACAGATCGTAATACTCTATACATCCAGGAGCCAACAAGATGTACAAGGACCTGAGGACGCATGTTTAGTGGCATGGCATAAAAAGAGAAGTAGCCAGGTTCGTATCTCGTTGTTTAGTGTGCCAACAAGTCAAGGCAGAAAGATAAAGACCTGGAGGATTGCTTCAACCCCTACCCATTCCGGAGTGGAAGTGGGAACATATCACAATAGATTTTGTTTCCGGACTTCCAAGGACACCTAGTGGAAAGGATGCAATCTGGGTGATAGTAGATAGACCGACCAAGTCTGCATATTTTCTACCTTTCAAAGTGGGGCTATCTACAAAAAAGCTGGCAGACTTATATATCAGACACATTGTCAGGCTGCATGGAGTCCCAGTAAGTATTGTCTCCGACCGAGATTCAAGATTCACCTCTCACTTCTGGAAGAGCTTACAAGCCAGCTTGGGGACTCAACTCAAATTCAGCACAGCTTATCATCCCCAAACCGATGGACAATCGGAACGTACAATCCAGACACTTGAAGATATGCTCCGTACATGTGTTCTGGATTTTGGAGGATCCTGGGAAGACTATCTACATCTTGTGGAGTTCTCTTATAATAACAGTTACCAGGCAAGTATTGAGATGACTCCATTTGAAGCTCTGTATGGACGAAGATGTCGTACCCCGCTATCATGGGATGACGTTGGAGAAAGAGCCCTGCTGGGACCAGAGATGGTGATCGATTCAGCTGAGAAGGTAAAGCAAATAAGGGACAGACTTCGAGTGGCTCAAGACAGGCAACGACATTGGGCAAATAGCCACCGAAGGCCCTTGGAATTTGAGGTAATTAAATTTATGAAATTCAAGTCAATTTAAACATTTTGATTATGGAACTAAGACTTGATTATGACTTTGTTAAAGGTTGGAGAGCTGGTATTCTTAAAGATTTCCCCGACACGTGGCACCATTAGGTTCGGAAGGAGTGGAAAACTCAGCCCGAGATTTATTGGACCTTTTGGCATTCAGGAGAAAATCGGAGAAGTGGCATACCGACTGGCATTGCCACCCTCTCTGGATGGAGTCCATAACGTCTTCCACGTGTCGCAGCTGAGAAAGTACGTGTCAGACCCCAGCCATATTTTGGATCACTCAGAGCTCGAAGTAGGCCCAAGTTTGACTTACCAAGAGCAACCCGTGGAGATACTGGATCGATCGGAGAAAGTTCTACGGAACCAGGTCATTTCCCTGGTTCGCGTAGCTTGGAAGCACCATTCTTCCGGCGAATCCACTTGGGAGCGAGAAGACGAGATTAGAGAGCGATACCCCTATCTTTTTGAACCCTGAGGTATATTTTATTTCTCGGCCTTTCCTTTCGTGCCTTTGTTATTCTTTAATTTTGAGGACAAAATTTTTGTAAGTTGGGTAGGTTGTAAACCCCCTGAATTTTCAAAATTATTAAATCTTGGATTTCTCCCAATTTTCTGGAATTTTCTAGGAATTTTCTGAAATTAAAATCAAGGCTCTTAATAATTAAATAATTTTTTAATTGTTAATAAATAATATTAAAATATCATGAAAATAATATTTTTGGGTGTAAAATGAAAAACTGGACTTAGGATAATTTTTCTGGATTTTTCTGGGCCTCAAACCTATTTTTAAATGCCTAAAAACTAATTTTAATTAATTAAATTAAAACTGTTATTATTATTATTATTATATTTATTATTACTTATTTTTTTATTTTCCTTGGGCTCGGCCCGGCCCAGTGGGCCGAGCCCAGCAGCCCAGCCGCTAACCCGTCCCAGCCCCAACCCGCTACCGGGTCGGGTCGGGTCAGACAGACCCGACCCGCGAGCCACCCGACCCGCCTAACCGGGCCTCCCCACGACCCCGCGTCCAGCCCCGGCCGCCGCGCGCAACGCCGCGCGTTCCGCGCCCTCGACCCCACGTCGCCCTCTCCGCTCCGCCCTTCCCGGCTGACCTAACCGCCCGCTCCCCCTTTAAAACCCCCTCTTCTTCCTCCTCCTCCACCTCACCCTAACCCTAACCCTAACCCTAACTCTCCGCTCCGCCTCGCCGTGCTCGGCCTCCCTCTGCTGCAGCTCCTCCTCCCTCTCCCCTCGCCGGACCCGACCGCCCTCGACCACCCAGCCAGCGCCCCCTCCTTCTCCCCTCTCCTCCTTCTTCTTCTTCCCAGAACGCCGCCGCCGCCTCCCAGAGCTCCGTCGACCGGCCAGCGCCTCCGCACCGTCGACCCCAGCAGCCGGCGAACCTTCCCCGGCCCTCTCCGGCACCCCTCCGGTGGACACCGACACAGGAGTCGGACACAGTAAACCCTAGCCCCCTTTACTGTGCAGTGGACACAGTAACAGTGTCGTGCCGGACACGGCTCGACCCTGATTTTCGGGTCCCCTTCAGGTGCGTGTAACTTTTTGTTCGTAGCTCCGTTTTCAATTTTGCAAATTGCGTTGGGAAGCCTGTAAGACCCTCTCGGTGTCCGGATAAACCGTTCGGGGCATCGCGTCCTGTGGTGATCGCACACCGCGATCCAAAAACAGGAAAAACCAGACCCTGTTTCACCCCTGAACTGAGTGCGCTCTGCCAAACGGGACAACTTGGTCGCGTGCGGTCTTCACAGATACGTGCGCGTCGTCGATACGGACGTGTGAGATTTCGTGGAAGCTGATTCGGGTGTGCGTGCACACCGGAATCAACGCGTATCCGCGGATATCGCCCCGTATCCGACTTTTCTATAATTCGCCCTAACTTCTTGTACACTCGTCAGATCGAGACGAAACTTGCGCCATCGGACTCGTAGAGATACGCTGGTCCTGTGGGTCAAGTTTGATTCGATTCTGAGAACGTTGACGAAATCGCGTGTCGTGGGCCCCACAGGCCCCGCTCGACGGGCGATTTTGTGTTCGGCTCATCGGAATCCAAATCTGGAAGTTCTGTTGGGTTCGTATCAGCGTTCCTGACCTGTTGACACTAAGTTTGGTGAATTTGGAGACTTTTGACCCGGACACATTTTTCGGTGCAAAGCGGGCCCACCGGCGGACCCCGTTTTGACCCGAAACTGCCGTTTTTGTCCTTGTCTCCAAATTGGACCCAAGGACAGGCGTTTCTAGCTATTTGACATTGTCTGAGCGTGATGGTATTGTCTATTTCAGCTTTTGAACTTATCTCTAGAATTTTCCCAAGAACCAATATTAATCAGATCCAAACATCAGGCAAGTACCTGCACTTCAAGTTAAATCTTTATATTGTGATAATTAATTCCATGCTTTACTAGTACCCTTGATGATTACACCTAGTGTTAGAAATGCTAGATTTTCATGTCTTGAATATTGAAGTTCCTGTCTTGTTTTTCATGTCGGGTGGGAGAATACTAGAAGGCATGTAGTTTACCCTTCCCCTTGTCATGTTTAATAGCTGTTGGTACGCGACTGTACCTCAGCCGGATCTTGAGTTTCCCTATTTAATAGCCATTTATGACATCCGGATTAGCCTTATAAACCCCTACATGCCAACTATGTATTCTAACACAGGTTCACACAGATAGTTTCTGGTCATGTTATATATCTTACTGACTGTTGTAGTTTCATTTCCTGTTTCATTTATTTCTGCTTTCTCATATTCCTGCTTACAGCTTTAACTCTGAGAAATGATGTTCTGTTATGCAGTTTCTTAACATGATATTCAATATTTAATTGTCATAAATATTTAGTTTAACCTTGTTGTGCACTGTGTACTTTACTCCTTTCCTGACTGGATCTGTTGATTTAGGCGATGATGAGGACCTTGCCCCTACTTATTATGGTCCCTATGAGGGGACTGATGATACCTATGAGGAGCCAGAACCCATCCAGGAGACCCCTGCTGCAGAGTAGCTAACAGTAGCTATCTTTTATTTCTGTTTCTTATCTTATTAATCGGGTTTGTCCCCGATTTCATTTCGATTTCCTGTACTAAAACATTTGAATCTGTTGTCGTATTTAGTTCAGTTGTAATCTTAAGTTTCTGTTCTCAATATTATCTTACTTATGTTATTTGGGAATGAGCTAGTTTAGTTTAGATGGATTTGACCTAGACAGCGTACTACCGCCGACTCTGCGGCGTAGGCTGGACGTACCCACGCACTCGTGCCCGAACTTTCGGGTGCGGGTCATGACAGATACTAAGTGTCAAGTGTCTGATACCAGAGAGTGGAAGGGGGAAACCAGTGGATGCCTGCAGTCCTTACTCGACAGTGCATTAATGTGCAGTCGGGTTTGCTATAAGGAGGAGACTGCAATGTTGCAGTAGCAACTACAGATAACAGGGAGTCAAGGGGTGGGGTTTGAGTATCCCCACAATAGTGCTGCAATAGGATAGTAGTGGTGCAGCAGTTGCACACTGCAGTGCAACTTCAGGTGCAGCAAATTAAGGGGGCTCGGGCTTATGCACCGGGGAGAGGGTTAGAGCAACAACAGCAGTAGAACAGATGCAGTGGTGAATGTGCTTGGGACTTCAACTGCAACTTGTAGTGGGTGACATAAGTCCATTATGTAATTAAAAGAGGGGGAAGAATTGTGTTAGTGTGTGTGTTGTGTACACATGAGGAAAATGCAGCACTTGAGGTCATGCAATGCATTAAGTGCACTGAATTGCACATGTGTGAGATACTGCAAGTTGCAAGGAGCTTGTTCCCTATAGCAACATGTAGTGTGATGTGATTGTGTGCTGTAAAATCCTTATTCCTAAAAACCGTATATGCCCTTTTAATTAATTATTAATTTAATTATAGTAATTAGTGGCTAATTAGGAGAAATAGATTTTTATTAATTTTTATTTTAGGTGTTGGTGCACTTAGGGGATTTATGGGACCATTAGGAATTTTTTCGAATTTATTTCATGTAGGAGACCCCTTGAGCAGTTGTTAGCTTAATGGTGTGCATTAATATAATTCTAGATTTTCTATGAGTATATATATATATATATATATATATATATATATATATATATATATATATATATATATATATATATATATATATATATATATATATATATATATATATTAAAAATATTATAAAAGAAAAAGAGTTAGAGTAAGAAAAAAAAAACATTACTAAATTACCAAACCAACTTAGCACTACCCATCCTTAGCTCACCCGCCCTTGCAAACACAGCCCACGCCCTTGTAGCAGCACCTGCTGCTAATAATCCCACACCCGCCCTTAATAATCAGACCCCCCTTGTGAGCCCTTTTTGCAACCAACTCACCAAGACCCACGTTAACCCGCGGATTCCCCCTCATTCCCTCTTTTATATATATATTCATATATAATTCTATTTTAACTAAAACCCTAAACCTAGATCATCCAAACCCTTCCTCTTCCCATCTAAACTTAAGGAGCGCTGCCACCGCAGCCGGAGAACCCTGCCCGGCCGTCCAAACCAATCCCGATGACCCCGACCCCGCGCACCCCATGCACTGCAGAATTCCGCAGCGAGGTACCTGTGTTCCAGAGTTGTTTCCTGTCACCTCGCTCAAACAAACGCTACCCCGTCTTCACCGGTATGCTCACCCCTTAACCCTCTTCCATATCTGTGTGATAGTAGACCTCTAACAACGTGTAACCATAGGCAAAAACAGCGTCAAAGTTGGCAGAAATAGACCAAATTCTGGGATCGCAGAAAACTGTGGTGACCACCCATGTTTTCGAGTTCTTATCTCCCACCACAGAGATCCGAATTCGATAATTCTTTTTGGTATATGTAGACCACTTGACCTAGTTTAATTTTTGTTAAATAACCCTAGATTATTAACTGCTATAGACAGAATTAAATTCGTTGAAAAATCCCGCGGATACACTTTTTCAGATTTTCAAAAGTTGTGAAACGGAGCGCGCTCCACCAAACGGGACCATCCCGCCGTGTATCAAGTGTACCGAACGGTGCGCGTAGCATAACCGAACACGTGAGAGTTTGCAGAAACTGATTCGGTCGCGTGTGCGCGTCGGAATCAGCCCGTATCCGCGGACAAACACTGTATCGCAACTTTTGCGAAAGTCCCGCGCATTTTGTGCACGCTCGTCAGATTGCGACGAAACTTACGCCACTGGACTCATGGTAACGTGGTGGTCCTATGACCCAATTTTTATACAATTCTGAGATAGTTGACCAAGTCGCCAATTGGCGGGCCCCACGGTTGTCTTTTTGGGCAAAATTTTGTTCGGCCCATCGAAATTCACATTTGGACATACCGTTGGGTTCGTATTGACATCTAGAGTTTGTTTGACCTATAATTTGTTCCATTTAGAGACCTTTACCCTTGGCATATTTTTCGGTGCAAAGTGGGCCACACGTGGACCCCACTTTTATCCGAAATTACTATTTTGCCCCTGTGTCCAAATTGGACGAAAGGGAAGTGCTTTTTAGCTATTTTGCTCATGCCGAAAATATTAGTGATATCTATTTCAGCATCCGTAGACGTTTGTTCAGAGACCTTAGTTCAAAATTCCGTATCCTTGATATTTGGGCGCGTACACTTTACAGATTTCTTGCCAGGCAAGTATACCTTGCCATTGTACTGTATTTACATTCCATATAAGGCATGCATGTTTTTTTCTGCTTATTTTAGTTTATTTATTTTAGCTGCTATATAAATTGCGCGTCCAAGAAAACTTGGGTGCAACGACGGTGTCGTCGTACTATATTTTTATTTATGTATATGCATTAGACCTACTTTATGAGACTACCCCATCTTCATGAGGCATTTATGTTTCACCATGACACTATTTTTACACGAGTGTGAGTCACATGTAGGACACGGACTTGCGTACTCGGCTGGCCACTGGTACGTATAGGTCATACGACGGATAGGGATAACTGTCGATAGAAACTTTGCATGCTAGTAGACCTGGCAGTTATTAGAGGTTTATCGTGTCATGGATATGACATGCTTAGAGCATTGGGTGGAGAGAACAACAAGTAAGGCATTTGGGCTCCTTTGCACTTTTTCCCTTGTAACCCGTACGCTCCGCCGGAGATGCGCGGTCATGATGACCACTATATATTATATATTATCAGGCGGCCTCTGCCGTTCAAAAGTTGACATGCTTTATAGGCCCCTGGATCTCCAAGAGAATCATGCCAATCCCATTTTAGCCAGATAGCCCACTTGGTGGAAATTTGTTCTCAAACTGCATTCACTTAGACGGTTAGGCGACCCCATTGGATGTTTACATTTCAGTACTTTATTGGCATGTTTATATGTATCTTGTTACGTCCCTCTGAGGACCTGGTACCTTTCCAGATATAGATGAGCAGGAGTACCCACAGGAGTATGGACCTGGACCTGACGCTACCTATCAGACTGAGGAGGTCTTACCTTCGGATTATATGTGATCCATTGCAGCTGTTTAGAGATTCTAGTTGCTATTCTTTTCGAGACATTATTCTGATATTAGAGTTTATTCTCTTCTCTCTTTAGTAGTTTTGGTTATAGTCGATTTGCAGTGGATTTGTTTCCACCCGACTATCACACTTTGAGATTTCTTATTTGAGACCGCTTATTTGACATTCAGTTATTGATTTTCATTTATCTATTATTTGTGCTGTGGATGAGATATAGATTGCGTGTGACTTGTTGTGACAGTATATTACCACTGTGGATTGGATATTCAAGTACAGCGTACGTGTGTATATAGTTTCCATATATTGGAGTTCGTATACATACGGCTGGCGTATTACGTATTCCTAGTCCTACGTATTTTGGGACTGGGGCGTGACATGTGCACACATCTGTGCACTGGGTTGGTGTTACAGTGTATTATATCTCAGGCAGTAGTGCCTGCTTTGGAGGGTTTCCTGTGTGTGTTCAGAGCCTATATGTGTGTACCAGATTTCAGTATCAGTGAGTTGTAGATGTTTAGAGTTCAAATATTATTTTTAGAATTCTTTGATTCCTATCGTGGTTTAGTTATTGTGATTGAGTATCATATCATTATTATTATCTTTTATCCTCCGTTCAGAGTGGAGACATAGATAGAATATATATATATACTGAGTGAGATAGATAGATTGTATTGACAACCTAGACAGCATTATACCCCGATGATGCAGAGTAAGCTGAACGTACCCACGTACTCGTACCCCTTCATCGGGTGCGGGTCGTGACACATTTTTGTAGTGGCCCATGCAGGTCTGTCTTTGCAATTGGTGCAAAGTCGTGGTAGTGCAACAGCTTAGTTATAATACTGTGAGCCTGCGATAGGATATAGGATACTAAGATGAGATAGGGATACTCAATCACAACTAGGAATTTTAATCTGATTTGTAATCGCTACTCTTGATTCATTCTGAATACTTTGAATATTGTTGTCCTTCCTTGATAATATCTTATCTTGTGCCAAATTGATCTCTTTTGTTTCGATCTGTCTTCAGGATGCCGCCGAAGACCAGATCTCATAGATCGGGAGCAGATTCTGAGAGGTCTGCCACCTCTCAACCTCCCACTCAGACAGCAAGGGTTGTACCTCCTATGACATCAGTTCACGTAGGAGTCTCGGCTGCCTTCGGGGGTCCTGCTTTACTTGTTCAGAGGACTGCCCCAGTTGCTTCAGAGGGACTTCCACCACCTCTAGTGTCAGGAGATGTCGTGCCGATGGTTGCACTTTTTAGAGAGATGATGGAGGTACAGAGGGCACATATAGAGGCCCAGCACAGGCAGTCAGATATGATGCGGCAAAGTATGGAAAATGTCCATCAGGTAGCTATTGCAGCAATTCAGAGAGGGCTTCCTCTACAGCCACAGGATATTCAACTCAAGCCGGGCAACATTCAAAACTTTAAGAAGCTAGAGCCTCGGGTTTTCAAGGGGACAAAGGGTATTGTCTATGCTGACGATTGTCTCAAGGATATCGAGCGTCTCAAGAGGGTGTCCCATCTTGCTAAGGATCTGAAGGTTGAGGTGGTAGGACTTCAGCTATTCGACATCGCCTGCACTTGGTTCAAGAATGAACCACTTCTTGCTGATACGGGATGGTCTTGGGAGGTATTCAAGGACCTCTTCAAGAAGAATTTCTTTTCTCGGACGGACAGATTGGACTTTGGAAGGCAGTTTGAGAGCCTTACTCAGGGGAGCATGTCCATAGAGGAGTACGCCGTAGTGTTCAGGAGGCTGAGCCGATTTACGGAGTATTTGGTGAGGGAGCCAGAGGTTCGGACTATCCATTTTTGTGAGGGTCTGAATTGGGAAGTAAAGATCCTCATTCTGTCTTTCTATGAGACGTATTCTGAGATACTTACGGAGGCATGCAAGGTCGAGTAGGAGTGGAACTTGAAGCCGAAGAGAGACCGTGATATGTTTGGGGGTGCCAATAGCAGTGCGGGTCCGACAAAGAGGTCGCAGTTCCAACAACAGTATCAGGGGGCTTATTAGCTCCAGCAACAGCAGTTTCCCGTACAGTTCGGAGCTTATCAGCAGTAGTATCATATACAGGAGCTGATTGTTGCCCCAGTACCGGCTCCATTACAGCAGATGCCATCGTAGCCTCAGAGACAGGTACAATAGGCTCCTCAATGCACCTATTGTAAGAGTACTGGGCACACTTGGGAGATGTGCCGGAAGAGACTTGGAGCGTACTTACATTATGGATCAACGGAGCATATGGTGAAGGATTGTCTTTGGATCCTTCATCGTCCAGGCCAGGGTACAGATCAAGGGCAGAGAGGTAGAGCTAGGCCACCTATGGCAGCGCAGATTGCTCATCACCCACAGAGGGAGCTACCTCGGCAGGGCGGAGCATTTGTGATGACGGTCGAGGAGACCGATGCTACAGGTGATGGGTTAGCGAGTTCTGTTCTTTCTTTCTGTTCCTTCCATCCATTTTGATTGATTTCTTCTTTAGTACCTTTTGAATGCTTGTGTTATATAGTTACTATAGTTAATAGAATACCCTGACAGAGACAGTAGTCATAAGACAGGCGGAGACCATGACCAGGAATGTTGTTCTTTGCATAGGACTGTTCTTGGTGTAATTTTAGATAAGACCTTCTTGGACTATGATTGCTGGGGGTTTGACCTAGAAGGAGTACGATCACCCTTAAATTTCGAGGACGAAATTTTTCCAAGGGGGTAGACTTGTCACTACCACTTTTTTCGGAAAGGGGTAGTTTTGTCTTTTTCGAATATTGGTAATATTGTGAATATTGGTATTTTAAAAATTATTGTTTGATGATATCTTATTGGATATTTTTAACTTATATTATTTCAATATTTGATATTGTTGCATATGTTTATGTATTATATTTAGTTAATGGTTAGTTGTTAGCCATTAGTTAGATTAGTTGTTAGAAAACCTAATTGGACCTAACTAGACTTGTCATGGACCATATTTAAGTTAGAACTATTCAGCCCAATAATTAGACACCCTTATTTAGTTAGTAATTTATTTAACCCAAACATTAGGAGTAGAAGCATCTTACTTAATTAATATTCATTATGACAAGCCCATAGGAATATTTTAGTCTTCATACATTGCTTGGGAGAGGGGCAAGGGGTTGGCCACTACATAAAGGGGGTTCTTTCTCTCTCCACTTTATTTTATTTCAATTCTAGATCCCCAATTGAGTTCTTCCCTAATTCATTCATCCCTTCATCAATTTTCCTTAAAAAATATTCACAATTTCCTTTCAAATTCGTTAATTAAGAAGCATTGGAGCTTGGATTACAAGGAGCACTTGAAGGAGGAGGAATTTGTAAGAAGATCGTGTCTTAATTGTGTCCATTGAGCATTTCATTGGGAATCCATCTCCCAATAAGTAAATTTTCAATCCACCCTTAATTTAGACTCTAATTCTTACATTTAACCATTAAGAATCATCCCTTGGCTAGGGTTACCCATAGGATCAAGAATTAGGTTCATATGACTTGTATTGTGAAAGTTACATGGTGATTTGTGTCTAATTAAGGGGAATTTCGAGATTGACACATCAATTGTGTGTCATGAGACCAATTAGATCTCATTAGAATTAGATCGGGGTTATGAGACTAGGTACGTGTCCATAAATGGATACGAGTAGGTCGTATCATGATATTTTGTGATATAGTGTGATACGGTGCTCATTTTGGGTGATTTGTGCAAATTCTCTTCAAATTCTATTATAACAAGTTGCATTAGTTATATTATTGTGTATTGGATATGTCTATATGATTATTTGTGGTGTATTGGGGGTTTTGGCATCTCTATTGGTATGGTATCATAGGGTATTGAGGAGTGCACACTAGGTGTTTGACGAATGGCTTATGGGTGTGTATGGGTATCACTCTAGAATTGGTTGGTTAGTTGTTGGTGTGTACATATATATATATATATATATATATATATATATATATATATATATATATATATATATATATATATATATATATATATATATATATAAGTGTGTGTGTGTTGTGTGCTTGTGAGCTTACTGTCACTGTGATATTGGTGTGTGAGTATTGGACACTAAGTGTCAAGTGTATGATACCAGAGAGTGGCAGGGGGAAACAAGTGGATGCCTGCAGTCCTTACTCGATAGTGCATTGATGTGCAGTCGGGTTTGCTACAAGGAGGAGACTGCAATGTTCCAGTAGCAACTACAGATAACAGGGAGTCGAGGTGTGGTGTTTGAGTATCCCCACAACAGTGCTGCAATGGGATAGTAGTGGTGCAGCAGTTGCACACTGCAGTGCAACTTTAGGAGCAACAAATTAAGGGGGCTCGGGCTTGTATACTGGGGAGAGGGTTAGAACAACAACAGCAGTAGAACGGATGTAGTAGTGTATGTGCTTGGGACTACAACTGCAACTTGTAGGGGGTGACATCAGTCCACTGTGTTGAAAAGAGGGGAAAGAACTGTGTTAGTGTGTGTACTGTGTACATATGAGGGAAATATAGCACTTGAGGTCGTACAATGCATTAAGTGCACTGAATTGCACAGGTGTGAGACACTGCAAGTAACAGGGAGCTTGTTTCATGTAATAAGAGGTAGTGTGATGTGATTGTGTGCACACATCTGTGCACTGGGTTGGCGTTGCAGTGCATTATACACCAGCGCGTGTAAGGACAAAGAAGTCTAGGGCAGCACGAGCTCGCCAAGCTCAAGCAACTGCTCATTTACTGACTGTCGACAGGCATCAGTGACTGTTATGCATGCCTCGGATGAAAAGCTATAGAAGACCGACCCGCGTGTCCAGCCTACAGCGACGAGTGGACTGGGTCAATCTCAAAAGTCTTCCGCTAACGACTTGGGAAAAGTTCTTCTACGAAACCCATGTTAGGAAGCAAAAACAACACCCACACACCCATGTGATTATAAAAAGGGTGTAAAGGTAAATCAACCCTCGTGTAACTTTTGCAACGTGATAAATCATAAATGAAAAGCGAGAAAAGCAACCACGACATGTGAAATAGCCCATTCAGGGCATTACTGTGCCAACATTACCATAAATTGTAGCTGTAATCAGATAACAGTACCTGCAAACAAGCGGTCGGCATTCAAGCGACTGAACCAAGGGCACCCAGCCGGTAGCAGCCCGGAGAGCAGGAGGAGCCATCATTCGCCTCATGCTATTCAGCTTCGAAGGCCCCCTTCACGAAGGGAGGTAGGAAGTCCAGGCCCCCTTCACGAAGGGAGGTAGGAAGTCCAACACCTCCAGTCTATCACTCTCGACCAGTGTATCAAGGAGGCGGGTCCAAGGAGGACAAGCAGAATGACCTACATAGGATATTTTCCTGGGCTCCCGCTCAAAGAAGAAGCTGCCTACCATTAGGGGTATCTTTTACGAGATCCCAGATGACTGCAGAAGCTGGGGGTCACAATCCCACGGAACTCTACGACAATCTAGCATTCCGAGATGACAGTAATTCCCAGGGAATGGGTCCTGAGATCCCTTGGTGTGTCCACCCTCATAAAGAAGATGCAACCTCCTACAATGGGGGTAGTATTCCATCGGAGTTTGAACGAGACACAACACTGCCAATTTTCCCCAACGACTATTCATTGTAAGAGTTTGAGGCAAAAAGTGATACGTCTACCATCCCATCCATCTCACCTCATATGAGAATATCATACATGGTAGGGGACGAGCCCGAAGGCCCTAGTGATCGACAGCGCCTCGAAGCCCTCAAGGACATGGTGCAAACCATGAGCGAGTCAATACAACCCTTGACCCAAGCAGTTCTAGACATCAAGGCAAGTATAACCTCTCAATCACCAAGGGCCTCAAGTCAAGCAAACCAGGAACCTGGGACCAATGGAGATATGAATGCAACCACGTCTCCCGCTGGTGGCCGTCATGCTCTACCAGGGTCATCTGCTCATTCTGCATCAGATGAAGCCCGAGAAGAAATTCAGGAGGTACGAGAACTGAAAGCTCGTTTGGACTCACTGGGCAATCAAGACACACTCCGCAAGATCGGGATACAACCATACCCCCCCTCGAGTGGAGAGATGTGTCGTATCCACTAAAGTATAAGCCCTTCAATCTGAACCCATTTGATGGAAAGATATTTCCCCGTCAATACATGAGTTACTTTCAGACTGCAATATGGCACCTACCTCGCAGTTATGCTCTCCTAACTAAACTCTTTGTGGGGGCATTATCCGGAGTAGCCTTTGACTGGTTCTATAGTCTGCAAGACAACTATATTTCGTCGTTCGACGACCTAAAGGGTCTTTTTCTCGCCCAATTCTATGACGGAGGAAGCAACATTCTAATGGACATTATACAGAAGGATAAGGAGCCTGTACGCGCATACATCAAACTATACAGGCAAGAAGCACTGAAGTTGCCTCCTAGCAATCCCGAGTCCACACTGATGGACATGTGTCGTAGAAATCTACTTCCATCAGCCATCCTCTAGTTGGGCGACAGCCAGTTCAAAGACTTGACGACGTTCATCATAAACGTTGTCGGCACTGAGAAGATGGTGAGGGATGCCCGAATCTTAGGAATATAGATCTCCGTCACTAATGATAGGAGAAAATGCCCTTATAACAGCAATAATAACAACAACAACGGCAACAATAGCCGTGACGGTAAAGGAAAGCAGGCCCTTATCGCTAACTTGACCAAGAAGCCCGAACAGAAGACAGCGGAAGCTTCAAAATCGAAGGAAACCTATTCCTTCGAAGATAATGACGTCATGGCAATCTTTGACGTGCTGATGTCGAAAAATAAGCTTTGGTTCCCCGACGTCAAATGCCCTGTTGAGGCAGCTGAGGTAAATGATCTAAAGTACTGCCACTACTATCGTTACATGCATCATGCGACATGGGACTACTATATACCGAAGCGATACATCCAGCGGCTGCTTGACACCAAGACCCTCACTCTAGACTTTGATGATAAGACAGTCGCCACAAACATAGCATCTCTCCAGTTTGGCAACTTTTCGGCGACAGAAGTATAAGATAGAGTGATCCCAATTCTCTGGGCAACAATGGAGGTTGTCAATCTCCCGCCACCTCATAACTAAACCCGGGGCACTCAACTTTCGCTTGGCAACGTGGGCAATACTCCTGTCACCATATGATATGGTATTTGTTCCACAGAAGGCGGTCAAAGGTCAAGCATTGGCCAAGTTCCTGGTTGCCCATCCAGTGTCAGAAATCTCGAAGCTTTACGAGAAGATCCCGCATTAAGTAGAAGACTCCAACATAATAAGCGTAGAAGTCGTTTGGCGGATGTTCTTTGACGGTGCTTCAAGAACATGGCCCAAGGGTGACACCATCATTGGAGTCGTGATCGTGATGATCTCCCCCGATAACCTGGTTATCAATCGCACTTATTCTCTCACAGAGCCGTGCTCCAACAATGAGACAGAGTATAACGCCCTCGTCATTGGACTCCAGCTCGCTAAGCAAGTAGGAGCCGACTACCTGGAGGCCTACGACGACTTTAAGTTGATCGTTAGTCAGGTCTGGGGCGAGTACGAAGTCCAGCATAAGTATTTTATTCCCTACCACCAAGCCGCACTCGGTATAATCTCCACCTTAAGGGGTTCTTCATAGAGCATGTCCCTCAACTATAAAATATCGAGGCTGATGCCCTTATCGGTCTTGCTGCCTCCTTGGCTGTCCCTGCCAACACTTACCAGTTGATCACAGTGGTCAGCCAAGAGCTAGTCTTCCCAAAAAATAATCTCTGCATGTGTCTAAGCTATACCGTAGAGGCAGAAACTAGCATCCAAGACTAAAGGCTCCTATTTATCGACTACATAATCTATGGAATCCTCCATAAAGACCCGAAGGATGTTACTTCCATCAGAAGATGTTCCCTCCGATTCTACTATAATACGACTCCTAAAATATTATATCGTCGTTCATATGATGGACTTCTGCTACGGTGCCTATTGGATATAGAAGCCAAATAGGCACTTCGAGAAGCCCATGATGGCGTCTGTGGTGCCCACCAACCTGGTCCTAAGCTACATGATTATCTCAGGCATTTGGGCTATTACTGGCCAACGATGGTAGCATATGGCGTCAACTACACAAAGAAGTATAGGATGTGTCAAATCCATGCTGACTTCATCCACCAGCCCTCAGAGTTTCTACACCCAACGGTAGCGTCCCGGCCATTCGAGGCGTGGGGGATGGATATCATTGCACCGATTAGTCCACCTTCATTGAAGGAACATCGATTCATCTTGGCCATTACCGACTACTTTTCCAAGTACGTATCCAAAGTGGGACATCCTAAACAGACTGCAATATTATACTACGTCCAAATTACCTCTGGTACGTATCCAAAGCTCACACAAACAATTGTAAATGAATGGAATAACTTTTATTTCTTTCCACGAAGAGAAATTGAAAGCGAAACTACATTTGAAGGATTTTCAAGGTCCCAAGCTCGAAGGCAAAATGAGGACACAAAAGAAAAGAAAGGGCTACTGATGCTATAAGTTGGAGCATAACTCTGTTATCTGCTCATGGAGACTGGCGATATGGCCATCTAGGCACACTTGGGCCCAATGTTGAACCCCTTGGTCCATAACCTCGGGATCCTCATAGCGAGCGTAGGACTCGTGTCTGTCCTCCATCTATTGCACTAGAACCTCAATGCCAGCCGTATTTTGCGCTACCTGGCTCACCTCGGTTAGGATAGCCTCATCCTCTTGTTGGACCTCCCGTAGCCTATTCCCCAGCTCGTCAAGCTCGACCTGGAGCTTTTTGATTTTCTTAGTCAGGCCCTTTTACCAGGAGATGCACTCTTCTCCGAGATCGTCCAGCCGATCATGCCTCTCCTGCAAATTTCGAAGATCACTTTGCAAATACTTCATAGACAAAGCGAAGAAGGCCTTCTTTGTCGCTACCTTATTCGAGAACTCGTTATACTCATGGGATATCAGTACTCCCATATCCGCCTGTTGGTACTACCGCAACACCGTTAGGCATTTCTCCACCTCTACCAGTTTATGGCCCAAAAAGTTGGCCATCTGTTCAAAATCGGGGATACCCCTCAGAGAGTGGACCTGTCTCTTATCAAAGTACCTTGCCCAGGCGAAAGATTTATTGTGCTCCAACACACCCTCGATCCCTTGCTTCAATAACATGTGGAAGCTCCGAATGGAGAGCTTGACATTCTCATCAATCTCTTCCAACGTAGCTGGAGTCAAAGGCGACGGGATAAAGGAAGAGGTCGCAAGTGCAACATGCGGCACAAAGATTTTCAATAACCTCAAAGATGAAGCAGCAGTAGAGGAGCAACCAGCGGTCCTGTATGAGATCCAATCTTTTATGGACGCATGGAATGCCTGGATACCCGGCAGCTGAGCCACGGATGCCAGAGTAGTACCGAGACTGGGACAGGAGTAATGGGATGCCTTGCCGCATTGGTTCCCATCGGTGTACCATCCCTAGACCGCGTTATGGCAACTTCAGGAGGTGACCCAGCGACCTCAATACTGGGAATGATCTCATCGCGGCGGCTTACTATCACACTTTCCAAAGAGGCTTCAGTCGCAGAACCCCCAATGACAACGGTTGGAGGAGCTGTCGCCACGCCAGAAGGAGACCTATAACAACAGGAACCTCCTCCATCATAGTCTCAGTAGGGGGCACGATAGGGTGTTCCTCGCCTTGAGAAGAGCGATGGAGAGATTCAGATCTCTTCCTAACAAGCTCGCTACCCTCTTCCTCTTCTACACCTTTCTCAAAGGACACATCCACTATTTGCAAGGGAGAGGTAGCACCTGCAGATCCAGAACAATCGGTAATCAGTTTCACCCGAAGAATGGAGAGTTGAAGCCAAAAAATCTGATCTCCCGTGAAGTTACAAAAAGATATACCAAAGGGAGGCGACATTGGTTGTGGCTCATCCAGCATCGTCATAGCCTTCCCCACGACATCTAGATCATCCACATAGATATTTTTTCAGAGGGGTGTAAGGTTCCCCCAAAGCCGCATCTAGCCCCTGAGCTCCCGAAGTCTCGGGTACATGTTCTGAGATACCCACGTCGGACTCTAGAGTAGTCTCTTCTTCGGGTTCGGCGTAAGAAACCGTCAAAGCAGCCGTCCACCAAGGACGGTACTTTCTTCCTTGCGTCTGCAAATGGTCAAACAAACCAGAGGAAATATATTTATAGAGAGGACCAAGAAGAATCAAACTAAGGGGTTCTACAGGTATCGCTATAGCATCCAAAGAGGGGTCTGCTTCAGAAACCCCCGATGCAAAGGGTCCTACCTTCTCACTCCTGGTCCCATTCATAGAGGGCTTCGACTTCGCCGCAGGTCCCGTCTGAGGGACCACCTCAGTCTTTGCCTTCTTGGAATAGCGGAAGGTGCATCCCGACCTTTGCCTTATGCTTAGCAGAAGGAGGGTCATCAGAAGGAGAAGTTGCTTCCTTTGTCGAGGAGTCCAGTTCCACAAGCAGGGGACTGGCAACACTCTTGCCTTTCTTGGGCGTCCGACGCGCTCTTGCTTCCGGAGGCATCAACAGGGTTCCTTCAATGTAGCTCCTCTCCGGGACGAAGCCATCCGGCAGGAAGTTAGCCGTACAATAGTACTTCACCGCTGTATACAACATCCTTGGCACTACCCCGGCCGTTAGCAACCGAAATCGGGCTTGGGTGCCAGTGGCGCTGTAATAACTCCATGCTCGGACCCCATCGAGCAAGATGCCACTATATCCGAGGGAAGCGCTCAGGTGACCCAACATAAGTTGAGTCTAGTCAAACTGACGAGCAAATCGGCTTGGCAAATAAGGCTCTACAAAAACCTCACCTCGGTTCTAATATACCAAGTGATAGGAATGAATGGCTTGGAGCAAATGAAAAAGACTCTCAGATGACTTTTTTTCTTTTTTCGGTTCTGAGGTACCCCTAGGTATCTTGATAGGCAACGTCCCTCTCCTCGTTCATAAACTCCGGCTTGGATGTAAATAAACTCCAACCATTCATAAAGGAGAGCTCCCTCATACCAGCGGGGACTGTGTCGAGTTTCTACTTCATCCTCCGTTACTTGCGGATCATGGCATCGACCACCACCATGTCCTCGTCACTCCCAGGGCTCATCAGGGACCCATGATGTAGGAGGAGACATCACATCAAATAATGATAAGGGAGGTCAATTCGGTTAAAATTTCCCTTACCCAGATGTTCCTCGAACTTCTGAGCAAAGTTGTGGAGCCCCCGATGGATGCAGCATACCATGGCCGGTAAAAGGCCCAGTTTATGGCCTAAAGACAACTTCACAACATGAAGGATGAGAGGAAGATTGATCTTATCTATGGTCCCGGACCTGCCCGGGATGACGCAGTTGCGCAACCAAAGCATCAAGTATCCCGCCAGCACGGCCTTGGCAGATAACTTGTGCAATATGCATGTCCATGTAAAATTAGTTGAGTTCTTCTTCGAGATTACCTAGCTCGTCTACGGGTTCGTCTTCTTCATCCATGAAACCCTCGACTTCCTCTTCCTCGACAGTAGCCAGTTCTTGTTGCGCCTGAATTAGATCGGCCATATCTTGTTCGGTTCGCTGCATCCAGACGTGAACTCTGCTAGATTTCTTTAGGTCCAAAAAAAGATAGCGAGTCCAAGTGGTGATATGGGGAGAAGATCCCTCAGAGGACTTTTTCTTTTTCGACAGCCGCTGACAAATGTCATGATGGCACAATAATTCTTGGTACACCGCCAGAATTTCTTGGTTCTCCGCCTCCAACTCTCCGAGTTTTTCATTACTCGGGGTATACTCTTCGTAAGGCTCTTCACCCCAAAGAATTTTGAGACGACATGCATCTCGTTCAAAGCCAGTCTTATCTCGTCGTCAGGCATGAAGAAGTTTCCCGTCTGACAGTTGTACAATTCCATCAGGGCGACGAATATAGGTCAGTTCATCTCCAGTCCATAACACGTATCCCTCACAACAAAGAACAAGTCGGCGGCCTTGAGCTTTCGCTCATACTTTCTTCGGATCCACTGTGTCAGGCGACACTAGGAGACACTATAGTATGTCCACCTAAGAATCCGCAACTGTCCCGTGGGATAAGAACCCTTCTTGGCAACCTGATGGAGAAAGGTGCCCGAGGCATAAATACTTAGGTTCGACCTCAGTTCACTACCGATAAGGCCGGGATTTAGTCCAAGCAAGGAGTAGGAAGGTGACTGCTTTGTGCAATAAAATTCCCCCTTGCTCTGCCCGGTCCCGCATTGGACATTGCCCAGAGGGCCCCCCTTCAGCTCAGGGGTCAAGTCCTAGTCCATATGCCACGAACCCATCATCACCTTCAGGTCCGACAAAACCAAGTGACGGTCGAAGGAAGGAAATGTCATCTGCGTTTCACGGAAGGTCAAAGACCAGTTCTCCCTGATCGGACCTACTTGAGAAGATTCTAGCGCACCCCCGAACAGGAAGTATGACTTCTTAAAGAAATGCGCCCATCCTTAGCGGGGATCTCCCTCGCATTTATCTGACTCAACAGAAAAGAAGGTTTCTGCTCGACGATCTTCTGTTGGCGTTCAGGCGGGAGATCTTTGTTAAACTGTCTCCTGATGGCTCCAGCCAAGTCTCTAAAGTTCATGTTCAAGGGCAGCAGGTGTTGTCCAAGGACCAATTCACCGGAGGGTATAGTTGGCAAAATTACTGCATGCTAAAGGGACATGGTCAGAATTATCATAAAAATACAAATGCGACATAGAACCTCTATGCGGTTGAGTAAGACATACGACATATAGCATAGATCTCCTATGTGTCTCAAATTACCCATGTGGCCGAGTAAGCCATGCGACATAAAGCGGCTTGGCTACCTATGCGGCGGGTTATTAATGCGGTCAGGTTGCCCATGCGACTGGACTACCCATACGACAGTGAGAAGTTGGCGTATAGACGAATCCATACGTCCAACCATGAATATGTGTCTCTGTGTTCAAGAATTCCACTTCTTCTTCTCCGACGAGATTACCCTTAATTGACGGCTGAACATCGTCGGGAAGCAGGGAGGGGGCAGCCTCGACAGTGCGACCCTTCCCCTTGGCCTTGGCCTTGGCCTTGCCCTTAGGGACCTTCTTGGCAGCTGTTTGGATAAACAAAGGGAGAGGTTTGAACGAAAACTTTTTGCTTACAAACGAGAAAAGAGAAAAGTACAATTAATCCTATACGAGGATATTTAAGTACAATAAAATAATTCTGGGGAAGTATTGCTATAGAAGTCTGATATGCGATCGATCACTTTGTTTCTTGGACTACACGATGATGAAGAAGTGCTGTGGAAGAAGCTTCAAAAGTTGCAAGTAGGATCGAGTTCCTGTTGCCAAAGTTGTCAGCCAAAACTCTCTATTTCTGTCCTGCTCTCTTTTTTCTCTGATCTGATCCACTCTTACCCTGTGACCTGGGGTCTCTATTTATAGAGATCAATCAAATAACTGTCAGGTTGACATAAAAGCCAAATAACTGTCTTGTTGGCGTAAAAGTCAAATAATTGTCTTGTTGGCGTAAAAGGCTAAACTGTGAAGAAGAATACTTCCTTTACGCTGTGGTTATGATAACTGCTACCCACGTTCCCATAGTCTTCTGAATCTGTGTATGATACGTGTCCCTTTATAAGGTAATGCGTATAACTGCTTCTCGAAGATCATGGCATCCAAGCCACGTAGGTAACTGTCCCTGCGTAAAATGGTTGGCATAAAAGCCAAATAACTGTCTTGTTGGCGTAAATGGCCAAATTGTGAAGAAGAATGCTTCCTTTATGCTGCGGTTATGATAACTGCTACCTACGTTCAAATAATCTTCTGAATCTGCGTATGAGACGTAACGCGTATAATCGCTTTCTCGAAGATCATGGTATGCAAGCCACGTAGATAACTGCTTCTGTGTAAAGATGGTTGGCGTAAAACTTGATGATTCATGAATAATAGATAACCAACGTAAAATAGCCAATTATCCTTCACGACTGAGGTTTTGAGCATATTCTGGGCTAAATAGTCTTATCACGTACCTTTGCAAATATAGCCGAGTTGGCGTATTTCGAGGAGATAGCTTACGGCGTATCTCCTATAGTTGAAAATAGCCTGGTTGGCATAAAATACAAGGATGGTGATGTGAGCGTATTAGTCATGGTTTTAGCTTTCCCAGTCATGACAAATTTTTTAAAAAATAGAACAAAATCCCGCGCATTAAATGCAGAGATATGCCTCCATTTCGTACATTAAATACAGAGATATGCCTCGAGCTCTGTACAGGAAATAGCTTTTGACGTGGCGTCTAATTTTGTCTTATCTTGAGCGTAAAAACTCATTTCTGTCAATGTAGAATAGGCAGCGTATTCAGAAGACTCCAGTCTTGAGCATAAAAACTTATTTCTGTCAATGTAGAATAGGGAGTGTATTCAGAAGACTCCAGTCTTGAGCGTAAAAACTTATTTCTGTCAATGTAGAATAGGCAGCATATTCAGAAGACTCCAGTCTTGAGCGTAAAAAAATGACTTGTATCAAAAATATGTCACAAAACGATAACCTGGGTCTCTGTGCAAAATCGCCATCACAGCCGTCCTCTCGATCATCGTACAGTACTTTTGTCAGATGTCAGGTTCACTGATTTGACTGACAAATTCATCCGAGGAATACGAAGAGTTCCTCGTACAACTTTATGCTGCATTAAAAATAACGTATTTTAAACTTTACGCAGGAAGATATAGCAACCTTTTACGCCAAACAACCTTGAAGCTCTATTTTACGCGCACAACTTTGAAACTCTGCTTTACGCGGATAACTCTGAAGCCTTATTTTACGCCAAACAGACTTGAAGTTCTGTTTTACGCGGACAACTCTGAAGCTATATTTTACGCCAAACAAACTTGAAGCTTTGTTTTACGCAGACAGCTCTGAAGCCCTATTTTATGCCAAAAAGCCTTGAAGCTCTATTTTACGCGGACAACTTTGAAGCCCTATTTTACGCCAAACAGCCTTGAAGCTCTGTTTTACGCGGACAGCTTTGAAGTCCTATTTTACGCCAAACAAACTTGAAGCTTTGTTTTACGCAGACAGCTCTGAAGCCATATTTTACGCCAAACAAACTTAAAGCTCTGTTTTACGCGGATAGCTCTGAAGCTTTACTTTACGCCAAACAGCTTTGAAACTCTGTTTTACGCGAACAGGGACTTCATGTATTTTAGGGGTTTTGACTGTATAATACGCGTACGATTCTCCAGCATATTTTATGCTTCTACAGCAGCAACGACGGAGGAGGATGCTTTGGGAGCCATGACAGCAAGGACGTAGAAGAGACAAAAAACTTGAGGATTTGTAAAGAACCTCTCTCTCCTCTCTACCCCTTTATATAGGCTCAGATATGCGGCTATAGATAATAATGGCGATAGTTTGAATCCCGATCTACCTCGATCTACGTAACAACAAGAAACGACGGCAACTCTTTGTTAGTTATGATACTTTATCTTCAGACGACGCAGAATCCTAAGAGATCCGCTCGGAGACCGAAGCAAATCCTTATTAAATGATCGGACAGCCTGTCAGAGACAACTATGCGTGTCATGCCCCAGTCCCAAAATACGTAGGACCAGGACACGTAAGCATGCCAGCCGCATGTATATGACAACTCCAATATATGGAAACCATAACACATGCGTACGCTGTATCATGAACAATAATTCATAAGTGGTATATATTTTTCACAAGTCACAGGGCATAACTAAATCTCATCCACAGAAATTAAATAGACATAAATAACCAATATCTATGAAACTAGATCTCAATATAAAGTATCTAATGATAGTAGTCAGATGGAAACAAATCTACTACCGAACTAGAATATAGAATAAACAATATAAATACAATATAAGAATATCAACTAACAATCACGGTCTCGAAGAGAAGACCTCCTCGAAATATTCGTGGCAAGTCCGGATCTGCGCTCCTACGAATACTCATGAACATCTACACCTGGAAAGGGACCAGGTCCTCAGAGGAACATAACAAGATACATAGAAGCATGCCATAAAGTAAATACTGTGAAAACTCAAGGGTGAACTAACCAGCTAAGTAAAATACAATTTGAAGACAACCTTGGTACGTATGGGTAGGTGAAAGGTATAAAGCGTAGCGTTGAGCCAGAGGCTAGTTCCTGGCATTAGCTGTAAACTGGATTCCAGGAGTATATGCTGACTACATCACCGATCATGATAGCGCACAGCTAGTAATCTCTGTCGGATGTATCGATAAGCATATACGCCCATAACCAGATAACACTGGCCCATAACCGGGTAACACTGAGGCTCACGGCCCCGCAGTTTACTCTGAAACTACGGCAACCAAATTGTCTGTCCCATACGCCTACTAATTGTCTTCCCCGTCCAATGATCTATGCATGTTATATCCATAACACGCTGTAGCTACTACACCGAGACGGAGTGCAACTATCGGTATCATAACTCTGGATCATAGTCTATCGTTAGAATAATAGTCCAACCTCACAACCAAACAAGGACAAGGATAGGACCTTCGTACTACAATAGACTATGCTCCGACTACTAATAACTGCTAAGTCTTCTAACATGCATCACTATTAGCAGTTATACCCTATCCGTCGTACGACCTACATGTACAGGTGGCCAACCTCATACGCAAGTCCGTGCCCTACATGAGACTCAAAACACGTGTAAGAAATATGTCAAGGCCAGGGGAGTCATACCAATAACTCCACAACTTTAGGTGGGTCTACTAGACATTAGGTCAGACACAAGTCCTAACGTCAACGTCTTCGTTGACTGCACCCGAGTCTCTCTCGGACGCGCACAGTTATATAATAAAAACATGCAACTAATAATACAGAATTTAAACAGTACAACAAGACAATGTATACTTGTCTGGAACTCTGGTGTGCACAAGCAATGCTCCGGAACCAGCAGTCAAGGTAGCACCGTCTCGGATGCCTACGAACAATAATTATTAATCAATACATTACATTATACTTAATTACTTATGCTAACATAGTACATGTATACATACATAGCATATATACATATATATACAATTATATGTATATATACATAATTCACATATATATATATAGTAATAATACATTATACATTATATATACATATATATATATATATATACAATACATATTTATACACAAATATATATATATATATATATATATATATATATATATATATATATATATATATATATATATATATATATATATATATATATACATAAATATACATATACATATATATAAAAATAACAACATCTATACATTATATATACATAAATACGTATTTACATAAAATATACATTTAAATATACATATGTATATAAAGACAAATATAATACTTATATTTATACATATACATTATATAATACATATATACATATATACAAATGTAAATTATATATATACATTTAAATAAACATATATATATATATATATATATATATATATATATGTACATAATAATATAATACATTAGATATGATATATAAATGCATTATATAAATACAATAATACATATATAAATATATATATACATTATACATAAACTACAACTCTACATATATACTTATACGTATTTAACTACCTCGTACGTATACGGGTTGCTAGGGATATACCTCGGCGTCGCTCGTGTCCGGGGGGTGTCCGCCGTTCGTGGGGTCATCGCCGGCGAGGGGGGGCTGTTCTCCGGCGAGTACGGGAACAACGACAGCAGCGGCAGTAACTGCAGCAGTTGCAGCAGCGGCGGCTTGGCGGTGGGGGTTTGTCGGCGAGGTGGTCAGGAGGTGGATGGTGGTGTTGGGGCGGTGTTGCTGGTGGAGTCTAGCGGCGGAGGGAAGTCAGAGTGGGGTGTTCGGTTGGCCGATGTACGGGGAATGATGCGGGTGGTGATGGTAACGTTGATGATGGTAAAGGTGGTTGATGGCGGTGGTGCAGGTGATGTTGGGGTGGTGGAGACGGTGGTCAGACGGGTGGCGGTCAGTAGTCGACGGTGATGGTGGTTGAAGGAGGTCGGGAAAGGGGAGTCGGGTTGGCTAGGGGGTTGATGATGGTGAAGGGGATGGTGATGATGGGGAATGAAGGTGGTACAGGCGGTCTGGAGGGGTGATCCGGCGTCGACGGGGGAAGGGCGGCGGTCAGGTGTCTGTGGTGGTGGAGGCTTGAGGTGGTGGGGTTGCTGTCCTGTCGGGAGAGGGAGAAGGGTGCTCGGGTTGAAGATAGGGATGAATAGTATTTAGGTAGGTTATTTTAGGGGTGGGTTTGATGTTTGTGAATAAAATAGGAAAAGTAATTTATTTATACATGTAAAATTTAGGGTTTTGTTGACCTAGGAGTATGGGCTTGGTCAACATTTCTTTGGAGTGGGCCTTGACTTGTCATGGATATGTTTGGAGGGTTTATAATTGTATTGTTTAAAATGCAAGGATAGGTTTAATTGAGGGGACGATGTTATGCGTTCACATTCCAAAAATTATGGAAAAATTTGTATGAATGGGAAAACATGGGTTTCTTCATGTATTATCTAATGGTGTGGACACCTCAATGCGCTTAGGCATAAAAGTGCCCAAAAATTAGAAAATTGCACAAAGACAGAAATTTGGATTTAATTAATAAAAATTAGTGACCGGGGTATTCTCGAATTAATTATAAGTATATGGGGTTAAAATTAGGTGGGATGCAAGTATCATGGACATAGAAGACTCAGAATATAATATTGTCATAAATTCAGGTTACACAAAATGGTCAAGATTGTGTCTCTAATTTTGATTGGAACGCACAAGGGTACAAAGTCATATTTATTTAGAATTTAATAATAAACTTCGTGATAATTTTTGTGCGACTAAAATGTAGCACAAGAAAGCATAATTATAAGTTACACAAAGATCAGAATGGTAGGCGGTCCCGTCTAGGACAAGGTTGTAAAATTTGTAGGAAGGCAATGGCTAGTGAGGTGCTCCAATTATCGAAGCAACGGTAAGGTACACTAGGAGATATAATATTGTACAAAATTCTAAAATACTGTAATCTAATTCTAATTATCTCCAAATTAAACCTAGTCTCTTTATCTAAGCTAAGTAAACCTAAATTTGGTCGATGGGGTTTACAATGCGGCAATATGGTTATGCAATATGTCACCCCTATACGGCCAAAAGTGCTTGACCATGCTTCTTATTCAAAGTATTCCAAACTTGTCATTTTGGAAACTTTGAAGGGGGTCTTGTAGAAGCATAAAAAATCATACAGGACGCATAAATGTCACGCCCCTCATTAAAAATGAAACCAAGCTGCAGAGAAGCACTATGCGGCCTGAACAACCAAGTGGTAGAGAAGCCACATGCGACCTGATCAACCAAAGATCTAGAAGCCGCATATTATACCCTATGCGGCTTGAACAACCAAGTCGCAGAGAGGCCACACGCGGCCTGATCAACCAAAGATGTAGAAGCTGCATAGTATACTCTATGCGGCCTAAACAACCACAGAGCAGGGAGGCCGCATAAAGCCCCCTTGACACAGCATTCGATGACTGTCAAACTCTGATACATCACGTGTCACACTAAGATGCTTCGAGATTCGAGATGACGACTCAAAAAAGACAGAAAGTCACGTCACGCATTGATGGACTCGACAGACGTGCCATGCCACATGCCCATACATATGCGACTATGTTCCCATGCGGCCTCGTCATTATGCAGCTAGAGTGTCCATCCGACCAAGACCATATGAGAGTTTGCATGCGACTATATACCCATACGGCCAGAGTGTCCATTAGACCAAGGACAAATGATAGCACACATGCGGCCTCGACCCTATGCGTCCTTGTCCTCATGAAGCCAAAGTGTCTATCAGATCAAAGCCAAACGAGAGCACACATTCTTCTTTGTCTTTATGAAGCCAAAGTATCCATCAAACCAAGGGCGGATGAGAGCACATATGCGGCCAGGACGACTATGTGGCCACAAAATTTTGTGGCCTTCAAACTTGCAAGATCTTTTCCGTTGCAACTGAAGAGATCCTCACGTAATTAATACATACCACGTATCCAGCTGACCAGGTCGCGCATATAATGGGTCAATAAAGACCATACCCCTTCACCGAGATTGTATCAATCGCATATCCCAACCAGGGCTATGTGGTAGCATGCCCGCAGTATGTGGCCCAGTTACATCCTTATTCTGTTGAAGGAGCCCCCATGCGTCCACCAAACAGAGGCATATGCGACATCTATAACCCGTCAGCCTGGCGGCTATAAATAGTAGGGTAACACAGCCACACAAAGAGAAGAGTAACATGCACAGGAGAGAGAACATAAATGAACTTCCTCAAGCCCGCATCGAACCATCAATGGAGTAAAAGAGTCTCTAACGCACTCAATCTCCATCGTCATGCTCCAGAATAAAAAATTGTACTTAGATTATCTATCTAGGACCTCTTTGTACTTTTTTTAATTTGTTATTAAAGCAAGTTCTTTTAGACAACCCGATTTAATGGCGAACAACTCCTTTGTCAGGTCTACAGTGTTACACATGGTGTAATCTTGAATACTATTAAAAACCTCTCATGATTTTGAATATCGATTATTTTTCTTAAAAAAAAGTTATAAGAACTTTTGTATTACAAACTCGAGAGAAAAGAAAAGTACCATAAATCCTATACAAGAATCTAAAGTATAATGATTCTATAAAAGTATAGCTATGGAGATTTGATCTGTGGTCGATCACTTTACTCCTTGGACCACTCGACACCAAAAAAAAATGCTAGAACCCTTGAACACTTAGAGAACTTGAGTAACAAAGTGTCACGACCCGCACCCGGTATAGGGGCACGAGAGCGTGGGTACGTCCAGCCTACGCCGCATCATCGGTAGTAGAACACTGTCTAGGTTACAATGCTATCTAATCATTCTCACACGAGCATCCAACTCCATAAGAAGTCACAGATATCATAATATAATATGAACAATACTCAATCACATAGGTAAAGCACAATAAGATATCAAAGAAATAAGTAAATAAAATGTAACACGAGTCTAAAATAGAAATAATCTAACTCAACAATAATATCCAAGTCTCAACTAAATATGCCGAAGACAAATCCGGTACCAAAAACTGCTAAAAAAAACTAACTAAATAACTAGTGATCCCGGCTAGACCTCCCGGGGATCACACTATCAGAGCCTGGCTTCTACGCCTTTGGACTTCGATTTGATATCTCTGTTTCGAAAGCTCGTTGTGGGTTATGTGCACGCTCTCTCTCAATGCCTCGATGGGATATTCCAACAATAAGTCTAAATACTTTCAAAATGCATTTTGAATGATATGCTTGCTTGTCTGGTTGTATGCTGCGAGTGGCCTTTGTGCCAACCTGTGCGAACCCTTGAGAGTATCGCTAGTAGCTTGTCCGATTTTCACTAACCCTAAGTTTGGTTGAATGCATCTATTCGAGGGATACCTTGAACTAGTGTACCATCCAAGACTTAAGAAAAGGTGAAGCTCGAGTGCTGAGACTTCGCTATCACTAAGCTGGTTGACGTGCTCACACTAAAAATGCATGTCGAAGGTGCGCACGATCCAGTCTAAGCGATATGCTGATTTTGAAGCTTGTGCAAGTGAATATCCAAATAAACAAGTACAACGACTTGTCTAGGATTGCCTCAACCCTAGAATACTGCTTGTCCTCAGTAAGTCTCGAGGACGAGACTTTTTCTAAGTTGGGTAGGATGTAATACCCCGTTCCGCTCAAGCGGACGGCCGACTCAATCGGCAATAGTACAACTGTCCCGACCGTCTTTGCCTCGATTAAGAAACAAAGGATATCCAGACTTGCCCCTACAGGAATCCGGCTTAGGCTTTCAGAGGCTCGCTCAGACGTATTGCTCTACCGAGGTGAATCATCGCTAAGGTGGGTGGCTACGGTGAACTTGTCTTTGCTTAGCCATCACATATAAAATCTGGAATGTTTATGCTAGTCGCTAGGTGAATCACCCCCTGCATGCTAATAAATCTAACGCACCTAGCTAAGGGAATAATCCCAACTCATATTGCTTGTTAGAACATGGAAATGAAATACTGCTTATATTCAGACCCTCGCATGCTAAGTCCCTTAACGGTTTCATCTCTCGGACTACCTTCGGGCCCGAGCAAACATGCTGATTATGTTCCTTAGAACGCATGCTTGTCTGCTTGATTGTTACCGTATTTTCATCCAAACCCCGGGAGACTACTACGTAGTCGTTCCGTGCCTGAATGTTCCTGCAAGTATCCGGGACCGTTAGGTCACCAGGCAGTCCCGAACCAGGGGAATGCATCAAGACAAGTTAATCACTGTACAGAATCATGATTCAAGCACCTCCTGTAATCGTGCACTACTGTTATACTGTTCTACTGTACCACTGTACTACTGTACCACTGTACTCCTGTTCTACAGTACTCGAGTATCTAGTGAAGGGGAAACTGACCCTGACCCTGACCTGCATGTCGCGGACAACTCGAAAACGAGGCATAGTTCCACGGACGGTCTCTGGGGCACTGGGGCCGCTCCGATCCTGATGGAACTCCACTGTTTCAGCCAACTGTACTGGACGAGATAGTGTGCAGCACCTACCGTTCTTTCGCTGCATACCATCCGCTCCATGGCTGAACTTACTGTATAGTCTACTGTACTAAACGAGATGGCTTGTAGCACCCACTGTACTTTCGTTGCAAACTACTCTCGTTTAAGACTAGTGTCCATAATGGCTTTGCCAGCGACCGTATTCATATAGATAAGTCATCCTCGCTTAGCGGCTATCCGCGTGCGAGTCACTGCATCGCAACAACTAAACACCTGAACGATCATGTTTAAACGACCCTTCTTGTATGCATATGCTTGCCTCCTAAATGTTTATACATGCCTCTGCTCGAATTAACAATGTTGCCTTAATGTTGCCTTGGACAGGGAAGAGATGGTAAGTTGGTAAGTCTCGCCGTGTTTCCTCTCATGTTGCATGGCGCACTGCCCGACACGTTAAGCGTTCATGACTCTGCTGCACTCGGACAATCTGTGAGACTCTGTGGCTTAGAACTCTTGTCGCCAGCCAATGAACCATGGCTTTGCACGGGCGTGGATCACGCTCGTGCGGCATCACGCCCGGATGGGTTAAGCGATCGTTCCGCGGGAGCGCTGGCGAGGGTGATTCCCGCCTAGCGGGAACGGCCGATTGCCTGCGGCAGATCGGGGTGTGACACACACCTGTGCTACAGAGTCTAAGGCTGTAGCTACTCTCTCTGTGGTCCATAAAATGTCGGACACCAGTCCTCTAAGGCGTAGTCTGGAAAAATATTTCCAGTCAGGATGGAGCAAAGTACATCTCAAATAACAGTTCCAGTTAATTGATAAGGACTATAAAACAATAAATAGATGATGCTATATACTAAGGGAAGACAATGAATAAATGCAATGGCAAAATAAAGAGACATGCAATATAGGTAATATGGTACAGTCAGTGCATATATGAAATAAAGAGAACGAGGTACAATATCATATACGAGTGATGTAGTATATGAACTAAAATAGAGAATTATAACTATTCTAAGTGTTTGAAATTATAGTTTCGAAATGTGATCAGCTTGGGAACTTGTTCGATGACTACATGGCCTGGCTAATCATACGTGAGGTGTATTATTAACACCGTTCAATGTCTACACTTGTACGATAGGTATTTTGATCACATCTCTCACTAGCAATTTTCTCACCCCCAACTAGTACTGTGGATCCAACCATGACACATCACGATACACGATTAATGTCCAATATATCATGTACAATGTCTAATATCAATATCGTGTACAATGTCAATACGATAACCAATGTAACATCTCATGACTAAAGATCCAATCTATATACTAGTCCGTGTAGCACTGTGTCAAAAATCAGATGTAATATTTCTAAATACTTGAATTATAGAAATTATCAAATAACAGAAATTATCAGAGAATGTACTTGCCTGTGGTCCTTAGCTGGTATGAATCAGATTCCAAGTCACAGTCCAAATAGCCTATGTATTACAAATTTACCATATCAAAAGATAATTTATTTTAATTTATTTAATTTTGGAATAATTACTCTAAAATCCTATTTTAATCTTATTATTTTGATTTTTAGGTTAATTCCTAAATTTTGTCCAAAGGAACTAAATTTTAACAACTCAAGACTGATGACGCGTAAATCGAGGCGATCTGTTGACCGAAAAGTCAACCGACACAAACTCAAATTTCATGCATGATTTTCTGTAGATTTTATCATAAAAAATATGTAGGAATTTATAGCTCATCCGAATTCAAATTCGTTTGGGAATTATGGCACATACAAATTTCGTATTGTGCACCGATGGTTAAATTCTAACCTAGAAGTTCTACAGAATTAACAGTATATAAATATTTTGAATTAAATTCTGGGAAAAACATATGTCAATGATCTCGATATTAGCTTTCCGAAACTTCAAACGGTTCATGATTCTGGTTCCTGGTTCTCCCGAAATCGCAAAAATATCGAGACACATCTATTTTTGGACATGTTGTGTTCTACGAATTTCTAGAATTTAATACTCATAATTTCATAAAACAATTTATATATTCATAAACCTAACCTCAATATCATTCTAACTCAAGAAACTGGGCCTCGTTTGGAGTCCAGAGCTATGCGCAATGGCTTCTAGAAGATGAAGGAACCTTAGATGACAATTCTCCCAAATTCGGCTCAAAGAAAACCCTAGAAATTAATAACCTAACTATTATATATATAGAGGAGAGAGAGAGCAGCCGCGGCTCGGAGCTTGCCACGTGACAGCCATCCGCGCAGCCCCACCCAAATCGGACGGTCCGGGTTTGACCCGGCTTGGCTCAGCTGAGTCCGAGTCGAACTCGGACTCGGCTCGGCTGCACCCGCACCCACCCTGCGGTCGCTGACAGGCGGGGCCCGTCCAGTTCGCTGCGGGAGGCTGACGGGTGGGCCCCGGTTTGCTGACTGCAGAAATAATTACTTTTTTGGGTTTTTATTTTTAGAAAATATTTTTTAATTCAGTTTTTCCTAATTAACTCAAAATAAATGCTAAAAATAATCAGAAAATTGCCAAAATATTCTAGAAAATATATTTGACTATTCGGAACCTAAAATAAAATTTTAGGATATTTTTAGTTATATTTTCCCCTAAATTAAATTATTGAAATTCCTATAAAATTAGGGTTACTAGTTTTTAATTAACTAAAAATTATAGAAAAATCCCAATAGCCCAAAATTAACCTAATAACAACATTTAAGCACGAATTTCAGGATGCGGAGGTTACAAGTCTACCCACCTTAAAAAAATTTTGTCCTCGAAATTTTAGACACCGTGTCTCTCTCTGTTAAGTCATAACCTCTTTATTAATCTTCACAATGGTCAATCCCCCAACTATCAAGGTCAAAGAAAATTCTACCTACAGTCATTTGATATGCAATCTAAGGAAAACATATGTGGTTATGGTGTCTTCCGTTATGGTATGGCAGTCTCTGTTAGGGTGTACTACTAACTACATTCTAACAAGAAAATCACAAATACAAGCTACGGTACTAAGGAATCAATCAATCAATCAAATAGAAGGGATAGAAGAAAAAAAAGAATAGAACCTGCTAACACATCACCTGCAGTATCGGTCTCCTCGACCGCCATCGTAAATGCCCCGCCTTGCTGGGGTGGCTCCCTTCGCGGGGGCTGAGCAATCTGTGGTTCCACAGGTGGCCTAACTGGATCTCTACGATTTGGAGCTGCTCGCTGGCCGGGAAGATAAGGGGCTTGAAGACAATCCCTCACTCGATGACCCACAGCGCCAAAGTGCAAACAAAGTCCTAGTCTCGCTCTACAGTTCTCCCAAAGGTGCCCTGGCTTCTTACAGAAATGACAAGCCAGTTGGGTCTGCCTCGGAGGCTGTTTCTGATCCTGCGATCGGGTCTTCGGTGGCATCCTGAAGATGGATCAAAACCAGTAGAAGTCATTAAGGCACAAGAATACGATATCACCAAGGATCGAAGGACAATAAAATTCTAAGGAAGCAATATTTAGAAGGAATAAGGATAACGAGACAGATAGATTGGAAAATATTCCTAGTTGTGATTAAGTATTCGCTCTCATCCTAGTATGCTATATCCTAGATCCTATCGCAGGCACGAAGTAGTACAACTAAGACGTCGCACTACTACGACATCGCTCTAATTGTGAAGTCTAACCTGCATGGGCTACCACTAAAAACGTGTAACGACCCGCACCCGGTATAGGGGCACGAGAGCGTGGGTACGTCCAGCCTACGCCGCAGCATCGGCGGTAGAATGCTGTCTAGGTCACAATGCTATCTAATCATTCTCACACGAGCATCCAACTGCATAAGGAGTCACAGATATCACAATATAATATGAACAATACTCAATCACATAGCTAAAGCACGATAAGATATCGAAAAATAAATAAATCAAAATGCAATACAAGTCTAAAATAGAAATAATCTAACTCAACAATAATATCCAAGTCTCAACTAAATATGCCGGAGACAAATCCGGTACCAAAAACTGCTAAAAAAACTAACTAAATAACTAGTGATCCCGGCTAGACCTCCCGGGGATCACACCTGTGCTACAGAGTCCAAGGCTGCAGCTACTCTTCCTGTGGTCCATAAAATGTCGGACACCAGTCCTCTAAGGCGCAGTCTGGAAAAATATTTCCAGTCAGAATGGAGCAAATTACATCTCAAATAACAGTTCTAGTTAATTGATAAGGACTATAAAACAATAAATAGATGATGCTATATACTGAGGAAAGACAATGAATAAATGCAATGGCAAAATAAAGAGACATACAATATAGGCAATATGGTACAATCAGTGCATATATGAAATAAAGAGAACGAGGTACAATATCATATACGAGTGATGTAGTATATGAACTAAAATAGAGAACTGTAACTATTCTAAGTGTTTGAAATCGTAGTTTCGAAATGTGATCGGCTTGGGAACTTGTTCGATGACTACATGGCCTGGCTAATCATACGTGAGGTGTATGATTAACACCGTTCAATGTCTACACTTGTACGATAGGTATTTTGATCACATCTCTCACTAGCAATTTCCCCGCCCCTAACTAGTACTGTGGATCCAACCATGACACGTCACGATACACGATCAATATCCAATATATCATGTACAATGTCTAATATCAATATCGTGTACAATGTCAATACGATAACCAATGTAACATCTCATGACTAAAGATCCAATCTATATACTAGTCCGTGTAGCACTGTATCAAGAATCAGATGTAACATTTCTAAATACTTGAATTATAAAAATTATCAAATAACAGAAATTATCAGAGAATGTACTCGCCTGTGGTCCTTAGCTGGTATGAATCAGAGTCCAAGTCATAGTCCAAATAGCCTATGTATTACAAATTTACCATATCAAAAGATAATTTATTTTAATTTATTTAATTTTGGAATAATTACTCTAAAATCCTATTTTAATCTTATTATTCTGATTTTTAGGTTAATTCCTAAAATTTTTCCAAAGGAACTGAATTTTAACAACTCAAGACTCATGACGCGCAAATCGAGGCAATCTGTTGACCAAAAAGTCAACTGACACAAACTCGAATTTTATGCATGATTTTTTATACATTTCATCATAAAAAATATGCTGGAATTTATGGCTCGTCTGAATTCAAATTCGTTTGTGAATTATGGCACACAAAAATTTCGTATTGTGCACCGATGGTTAAATTCTAACCTAGAAGTTCTACAGAATTAAAAGTATATAAATATTTCGAATTAAATTCTGGAAAAAACATATGTCAATGATCTCGACATTAGATTTCCGAAACTTTAAACAGTTCATGATTCTGATTCCTGGTTCTCCCGGAATCGCGAAAATATCGAGACGCGTCTATTTTTGGACATGCTGTGTTCTACAAATTTTCCAGAATTTAATACTTATAATTTTGTAAAACAATTTATATATTCAGAAATATAACCTCAATATCATTCTAACGCAAGAAATTGGGTCTTGTTTGGAGTCCAGAGCTATGCGCAATGACTTCTGGAAGATGAAGGAACCCTAGATGGCAATTCTCCCAAATTTGGCTCAAAGAAAATCCTAGAAATTAATAACCTAACTATTATATATATAGAGGAGAGAGAGAGCATCCGCGGCTCGGAGCTTGCCACGTAGCAGCCATCCGCGCAGCCCCACCCAAATTGGACAGTCCGGGTTTGACCCGGCTTGGCTCAGCTGAGTCCGAGTCGAACTCGAACTCGGCTCGGCTCGGCTGCACCCGCACCCACCCCTCGGTAGCTGACAGGCAGGCCCCGCCCAGTTCGCTGCGGGAGGCTGACGGGTGGGCCCCGGTTGGCTGACTGGGCAAAAATAATTACTTTTTTGGGTTTTTATTTTCAGAAAATAGTTTTTAATTCAATTTTTCCTAATTAACTCAAAATAAATGCTAAAAATAATCAAAAAATTCCCAAAAAATTTTAGAAAATATATTTGACTATTTAGAACCTTAAATAAAATTTTGGGATATTTTTAGTTATATTTTCCCCTAAAATAAATTATTGAAAGTTCTAGAAAATTAGGGTTACTAGTTTTTAATTAACTACAAATTATGGAAAAATCCCAATAGCCCAAAATTAACCTAATAACAACATTTAAGCACGAATTTCAGGATGCGGAGGTTACAAGTCTAACCACCTTAAAAAAAATTTGTCCTCGAAATTTTAGACACCTTGTCTCTCTCTGTTAAGTCATAACCTCTTTATTAATCTTCACTATGGTCAATCTCCCAACTATCAAGGTCTAAGAAAATTCTACCTACAGTCATTCGATATGCAATCTAAGGAAAACATATGTGGTTATGGTGTCTTCCGTTATGGTATGGCAGTCTCTGTCAGGGTGTACTACTAACAATATTCTAACAAGAAAATCACGAATATAAGCTACGGTACTAAGGAATCAATCAATCAATCAAATAGAAGGGATAGAAGAAAAGAAAAGAATAAAACCTGCTAACACATCACCTGCAGTATCGGTCTCCTCGACCATCATCGCAAATGCCCCACCTTGCTGGGGTGGCTCCCTTCACGGGGGCTGAGCAATCTACGGTTCCACATGTGGCCTAACTGGATCTCTATGATTTGGAGCTGCTCGCTGGCCGGGAAGATAAGGGGCTTGAAGATAATCCCTCACTCGATGTCCCGCAGTGCCATATTACAAACAAAGTCCTAGCCTCGCTCTACAGTTCTCCCAAAGGTGACCTGGCTTCTTACAGAAATGACAAGCCAGTTGGGTCTGCCTCGGAGGCTGTTGCTGATCCTGCGATCGGGTCTTCGGTGGCATCCTGAAGACGGATCAAAACCAGGAGAAGTCATTAAGGCACAAGAATACGATATCACCAAGGATCGAAGGACAGTAAAATTCTAAGGAAGCAATATTTAGAAGGAATAAGGATAACGAGACAGATAGATTGGAAAATGTTCCTAGTTGTGATTGAGTATTCGCTCTCATCCTAGTATGCTATATCCTAGATCCTATTGCAGGCATGCAGTAGTACAACTAAGACGTCGCACTACCATGACATCGCTCTAATTGCGAAGTCTGACCTGCATGGGCTACCACTAAAAATGTGTCATGACCCACACCCAGTATAAGGGCACGAGAGCGTGGGTACGTCCAGCCTATGCCGTCGCATCGGCGGTAGAACGCTGTCTAGGTCACAATGCTATCTAATCATTCTCACACGAGCATCCAACTCCATAAGGAGTCACAGATATCATAATATAATATGAACAATACTCAATCACATAGCTAAAGCACGATAAGATATCGAATAAATAAATAAATCAAAATACAACACGAGTCTAAAATAGAAATAATCTAACTCAACAATAATATCCAAGTCTCAACTAAATATGCCGGAGACAAATCCGGTACCAAAAACTACTAAAAGAAACTAACTAAATAACTAGTGATCCCGGCTAGACCTCCCGGGGATCACACCTGTGCTACAGAGTCCAAGGCTGCAGCTACTCTCCCTGTGGTCCATAAAATGTCGGACACCAGTCCTCTAAGGCGCAGTCTGGAAAAATATTTCCAGTCAGGATGGAGTAAAGTACATCTCAAATAACAGTTCCAGTTAATTGATAAGGACTATAAAACAATAAATAGATGATGCTATATACTGAGGGAAGACAATGAATAAATGCAATGGCAAAATAAAGAGACATGCAATATAGGCAATATGGTACAGTCAGTGCATATATGAAATAAAGAGAACGAGGTACAATATCATATACGAGTGATGTAGTATATGAACTAAAATAGAGAACTGTAACTATTCTAAGTGTTTGAAATCATAGTTTCAAAATGTGATCGGCTTGGGAACTTGTTCGATGACTACATGGCCTGGCTAATCATACGTGAGGTGTATGATTAACACCGTTCAATGTCTACACTTGTACGATAGGTATTTTGATCACATCTCTCACTAGCAATTTCCTCGCCCCCAACTAGTACTGTGGATCCAACTATGACACGTCACGATATACGATCAATGTCCAATATATTATGTACAATGTCTAATATCAATATCGTGTACAATATTAATACGATAACCAATATAATATCTCATGACTAAAGATCCAATCTATATACTAGTTCGTGTAGCACTGTGTCAAGAATCAGATGTAACATTTCTAAATACTTGAATTATAGAAATTATCAAATAACAGAAATTATCAGAGAATGTACTCGCCTGTGGTCCTTAGCTGGTATGAATCATAGTCCAAGTCACAGTCCAAATAGCCTATGTATTACAAATTTACCATATCAAAAGATAATTTATTTTAATTTATTTAATTTTGGAATAATTACTCTAAAATCTTATTTTAATCTTATTATTCTGATTTTTAGGTTAATTCCTAAATTTTGTCCAAAGGAACTGAATTTTAATAACTCTAGACTCATGGCACGCAAATCGAGGCGATCTTTTGATCGAAAAGTCAACCGACACAAACTCGAATTTCATGCATGATTTCCTGTAGATTTCATTATCAAAAATATACTGGAATTTATGGCTCGTCCGAATTCAAATTTGTTTGGGAATTATGACACATACAAATTTCGTATTGTGCACTGATGGTTAAATTCTAACCTAGAAGTTCTACAGAATTAACAGTATATAAATATTTCGAGTTAAATTCTGGAAAAAACATATGTCAATGATCTCGACATTAGATTTCCAAAACTTTAAACGGTTCATGATTCTGATTCCTGGTTCTCCCGTAATCGCAAAAATATCGAGACCCATCTATTTTCGGACATGCTGTGTTCTACGAATTTTCTAGAATTTAATACTCATAATTTCATAAAAAAATTTATATATTCAGAAAGCTAACCTCAATATCGTTCTAATGCAAAAAATTGGGCCTCGTTTGGAGTCCAGAGCTATGCGCAATGGCTTTTGGAAGATGAAGGAACCCTAGATGGCAATTCTCCCAAATTTGGCTCAAAGAAAACCCTAGAAATTAATAACCTAACTATTATATATATAGAGGAGAGAGAGAGAGAGCAGCCGTGGCTTGGAGCTTGCCACGTGGCAGCCATCCGCGCAGCCCCGTCCAAATCGGACGGTCCGGGTTTGACCCGGCTTGGCTCAGCTGAGTCCGAGTCGAACTCGGACTCGGCTCGGCTGCACCCACACCCACCCCGCGGTCGCTGACAGGCGGGCCCCACCCAGTTCGCTGCCGGAGGCTGACGTGTGGGCCCCGGTTGGCTGACTGGGCAAAAATAATTACTTTTTTGGGTTTTTATTTTCAGAAAATAGTTTTTAATTCAGTTTTTCCTAATTAACTCAAAATAAATGCTATAAATAATCAGAAAAATTCCAAAAAATTCTAGAAAATATATTTGACTATTTAGAACCTTAAATAAAATTTTGGGATATTTTTAGTTATATTTTCCCCTAAAATAAATTATTGAAAGTCCTAGGAAATTAGGTTACTAGTTTTTAATTAACTAAAAATTATGAAAAAATCCCAATAAACCAAAATTAACCTAATAACAACATTTAAGCACGAATTTCAGGATGCGGAGGTTACACAAAGCCTCAGCAACACTGGCACGTAGAGCTTCTGTTCTTCTCTCCCTGTCCGTGTGTGTATAGGATACACTGATCCTGTATTTATAGCACTTAGGAACGATTATAGGAATATGCACGCACTTTAGGCAATTTATACTGTATTGTCATTGTGTGCGCACTTTTGAGAGTTTTCACAGCCTACGTTCTGCTGAGTGGGTGCACAACATGTTGCCTGCTTGACACGTAGTTTTCCTATACAAGAAAAGTATAGGTCGTAGGGACAGTTATTTGTGCACATCTTACGAGAAACAAGGCAGAATGATACGTAATCATAACCGCTCTCTGCCAGTTATAGCCTTCGGCGCATAATTAAATTTTTTTAGCAACATTGGCGCATCCTAATGGAGTTTGAGGACACTGGACATAGTGTCACACTTCGATGAGATTTGGAGATATTGGCTGTAACGGCGCACTCTGTTAGAGTTTGGCATAATGGCGCACTTTGTAAGAGTTTTGCACAACGATGCACTCTGTAAGAGTTTGGCACAACGACGCACTCTATAAGAGTTTTGTACAATGGCACACTCTGTAAGAGTTTTGTACAATGGCGCACTCTGTAAGAGTTTAGCCGGATAGACCACTAAATAACAACCTGGGTCTGCGTGCTAAAAATCTTTTATTATAACAATTCTGATCTTCTCGACTACAGTGACAGTCTGTCAGATTTATTACATTAAATATGGAGGAAAAAATGTAAGAGTTGTGCGCTTGTCTTTGTAAAGCAGGACCAAAGCGTGCCTATGTTCTGTTTTGAAGAAAGTGCTCCATACTCTGAAATATTGATAGAGTGTGACACTCTTCTTGTTAGCCTGGTTTGTAAAAGAGTGTGCCATTCTTCCTTTGAATATACCATTCTTTGGAGGCATAATTTTTATGCTTTTACAAGACCCCCTTCAAAGTTTTCAAATTTTTACAAATAAATTCAGAATACTTTGAATGTAGAAGCATGGAGACTTGTTCTAACTTTGTGCGTGCACTTTTGGCAAAATTGAAACAACTTGCTGACATAGCTACCTTAAATACCAGCGATCATTGATTTAATGTAATTTTTAAGATAATTGTTTTGACTTGGTCGCTAATTGGACGCAGTTTTCAGGGCAATTCACGCGACATTATTTTCAAAGACAACTACAACTTTAGGACGTCTCTCTTCTTCGCATATATATATATATATATATATATATATATATATATATATATATATATATATATATATATATATATATATATATATATATATATATATATATATAAGAGCAGAGAAAGATCCCCATTGAAATAGAGACTTCATCAGAATAAGATCTTTCGCAAAACCCTTCAAAACTTTCTTCTTATCATGAAGATGAGCACAACTGTCTTTAGGACCAAGCCTAAGAAGAAGAAGATGACACCCTCGTTATTCAACACTCCCGCTTAGAATTCTGTGTACGGTCCCTCGCTTAGGAAAATGAACCGTTGCTTTCTGTGACTGATGAATCATCGAACCGCTGCCCTCTTTTACTGGTGAATCATGTATGGAAGTTCGAACCGTTGCCCTCCTTCTTATAAAGAGTGGTGTCGGCTACTCAATTGATCATTCTTTATCCGAACTTGCTGATGTCTTCCCAAGACCCCTCCCAAAAGAAGGCAAAAGAGTATGAAGGACCAACCACTTTCTCGCCTGTTACGGTCAACTCTGGTTACACCTCTACCACTCTTGTACCGCCTCATGTCGAAAAGAAGAAAGAAGCCTCCGCTAGGCTGTGTAGGGTGGACTTTCTTCGGGACCTTATTGGTCCTTCACTGGATGAACCCACCCCACTCCAGACTGAGATCAATAATTCCCACAACCCTTCTATTGGCTCATGGAGATAAAAAGAACGAACCAAAACAGATGCTTTACGTCGACTGTTTGCATCATCAAACGTCTTTGTTCTGCATGCTCTTGCGATGTTTGTAAACAATTTGGAAGACTCTGATCTTTCCTCTTCCTAAGTATTTGTATTATCATTTTTTTTCCTCGTTTTCTATCAATGAAGAAGTTTTGTTTTCTTTCTATGACCTAAATGACGATTCCAAAAATATTACAAATTTTTTGTGAACTTATTATCCATTGCGTACTTAGTATTAGATACAGATGATAAGTTAAAAATCATTACACTATAAGAGGTAAATGTGGACATGATAGGTTTTCTAGATAAAATCCCATTGTATATATATATGCTCAAAGGTAACGTGGACATGGCAGAATATTTTAATTAGGATCATTTAGTATATTTCATACCCTTGGCATAATTATACCAAGTACATGTAGCAAGTTTTGGAGATAAAAAAACACTATCAACAGTAGTATGGACATGATGTGTTGCATATTCGTGAGAGAAATAATACAGAGGTAGAGAGGACATGATTATTTTATTTAGCACATTTTACTCTTCTGGGGCTTTTTGAGGACCCATTACTTATAACGTGTTTAAAACTTTTGAATACAAGTAACAGTTTAAACTGAGAAAGAGTTATAATGTTTGATCTGCTATGGGCAAAAAAGTATGAGCCTATTTTAAACATATTAATTTTTGAGAAATTTGCCATTGATCGACATTATTAACAAATCTCCGTTAGGCTTTGCGAGCCTATAAGCACCATTGGAATATACCATTTCCACCACAAACGGGCCCTCCCACTTAGCTTAGAATTTGCCTTTAGTTTTGTGAGTCGGGTTCATTGGTCTTATCATCGTGAGGAAGAGATCACCAACTTGGAATATTCTTTCTTTGAATTTTTTGTTAAAAGCTCTGGAGATACGAGCTTGATATAACTCAATACGCTGTTGAGCATATAATTTCTTTTCGTCCAATGCTTCTAACTCTTGAAGTCATAATCGATCATTATTCTCTACTGTTAGCTCATTAGCAAGAGCTATCCCGAGAGAAGGTGTAAACACCCTAATTTTCAGAGTAAATTTTAATATAATTTTTCCCGGATTTTCGGTATTTTCTGGAGGAAGAAACAAGGTGATAGGGAGTTAAGAAATTTTAAATACAGTTTAATGGTGTTAAAATATTCTGGAAATAATAATTTATGGTGAATCTTGGAAAACTGGACCTATGGTAATTTTCGGTGAATTGTTTGGACTCCGTAGCGACATTTTACGCCTTTAAGACTATTGGCAAACCAAACCAAACCAAACCAAGACAAATTGAACCAACCCAGACCAATCCCACCGTAGTGGGTCGGATCCAGGACCGACCGGCCCGCTGAGAACCCGACCCATTGCAAACCCTACCCGCATGAGTACTGTAGCAGTATAAGAACTCCCGTTCTTGGCGTGCGGGTCAGCCGCAACTCTGAGTACGCCGCCGCCGAACCAGAGATCGATTTCAACCACCCTCGCCATCGACTACCGCCACCGGCTCCACCTACTTCTCTTCCTTCCTCCCATCCCAACAACACCCCGTCCACGAGCCGCAGTTTTCCGAGCGAGTTCGACCTTGCCGACCGACTTTCCCTGACTCGAGGCCGCCGTTCCCTGAACACCTCCCGTCCCGAGCGCTGCGAACCCCAACGCCTCCGACCCTCTTCAGACTCTGGCCCGCAGACCCCGCAAGTTCAGCCCCTTGTCGACCAATCACCGCCCGACTTTGCCGCCAGTTCGTCGAACCCCGCCGAACTGATTCCCCGCTGCCCTCGGCGTCGCCGCCGTCCGCGAGGGATCCCCGCTCGCCTCGCCAGCTCCCGCGAATCCCTAGGCCGGGCACCCTCTGACCTAGATCCGACTCAGCAGACACCGGACACACCGCGAGGACACGACCAGGACTCGACTCGCGTCAAATTGGCTTTCGGACACGTGAATTTCAGAACTCACGGGGCCCTGTTCAGGTACCGATTTCTCCCCACGCGTATCTCCGTTTTCAATTCTGTCAGTTGCTATGCGTAGACTGTGTAACCCTTTCGGTGCCCGTATAACTTGCTCGGTGCATCGCGTCCTGTGGTGATCGTACACTGCGATCCAAAAACAGGAAAAACAATACCCCGTTTCACCCCGGAACTGAGTGCGCCCCGCCAATCGGGACGACTTGGTCGCACGCGGTCTTTACCGATCCGTGCGCGTCGTTGATACGGTCGTGTGGGATTTCACAGAAGTCGATTCGGAGGTGCGTGTACCCCGAAATCAACGCGTATCCGCCGAAGACACCCCGTATCCGACCTTTCTGTAACACGCTGTAACTTTGTGTACACACGTCGGATCGAGACGAAACTTGCGCCATCGGACTCGTAGTAATACGTTGGTCCTGTGACCCAAGTTTGGTCCGATTCTGAGAACGTTGACAAAATCGCGTATCGTGGGCCTCACCGGCTCCACTTGACGGGCGATTTTGTGATCGGCTCATCAGAATCTAATTCTGGAAGTTCCGTTGGGTTCGTGTCATCATTCCTGACTTGTAGACACTGAGCCTGCAGAATTTGGAGACCTTTGACCCTGACACGCTTTTCGGTGCAAAGCGGGCCCACATATGGAACTCGCTTTGGCCCGAAAATGATCTTTTTGCCCCTGTGTCCAAATTGGACGTAAGGACAGGCATTTCTAGCAGTTTGATACCTTCTGAGACTGTTGGTGATGTTTATTACAGCTTTGGAGTAGCACCTACCGGATCCACCGATACCAGGACGACAGTTGATATTCAAACATCAGGCAAGTGTACCTTGCTAACTCTGCAGTATTGTTACCTATTTTCTTACTTCAATATATTGCTGTGCATGATTAACCTAGGACCGTGTGACATACTTAGTGTCCGATTATCAGTCGGGTGCCAACATCGTACGCGGTGTTGGGTATTGTCATGTAGATATGGACATACGTGACACTATATCTTCTCGTACTTGTCTTACCAAGTACACTATGACCCAGGACACTCGACACTGTTCATGAAACAGGATCCTCCCGAGATATTCATGGTAATTCTGTATAGGATACAAGACTTATAGAGATACTATAGTCTAGATACATTATGACTTGTGCATTAGTTATGATCCCGCTGACATGGACGTGAGATGTTATGTTCATGATTTGTGTGGTTACATTGGGTGGGGAGAGACACACAGACTACAGGCTGATTATATATATACACCCCTACTATTGTGAGGCCCAAGACTCTGAAGCCCGAGCTTGGCCCATTACTCATTATTACTGCTACTACCGGCTTCCCTACACAGAGCTTGTAGTTTGCTTCAGCCTGAGTTCTAGTGTTGCTCTCATCTTGCATATCACTTAGCTGGTTATTTTAGTATTCCCTTATTGTTCCATCTATTGCTGGATAGATTCACAGGCTACAGGTTGATATTGTTATGCCAGCTACTCAGTCTCCCGCTGAGCTAGACCACCTCTTGACACCACTGCTACCGGCTCCCCTACACAGAGCTTGTAGTTGTTCAACCTGAGTACTACTGATATTCTCTCTTGCATTTATACAGATGTTACATACTTACCCTACTTACTTCATTATTTGCTGCACTGTATCTATTTTGGCATGAGCTTTCTTGTACCTTGCTATGTCCCCTGAGGACCTGGATATGGATTTTGTCCCCAGATTTTGCAGACGAGGTTTATCCCGAGGTATACGGGACCGCAGCAGGAGGAGCTGATCCAGGAGCTGTACCGCCATCTGAGGACGAGGTCTTAGCTGAAGACTTCTCTTGAGCATCCATGTTCATGCTCAGCTTTTATTATTTATTTCAGTCTTTTATATTCTGGTCTGTTGAACCATTGTACTAGATATTTATCGGGTTGTTCCCCGAAGTATTTTGTTGAGACTAGATGATGATTTATATTCTTTATTTATTCTGTGGATCATATTTTATATCTTGTGTGGATGAGATTAGTTGTGCCATGATTATCGTAGACTTGATTTTACAGCTTAAGTATGCCCTGATGGATCCATCAAATTGGGTTTGTCCATCGGTGCGTACTGCTGGCCATTGCCACGTATCCGGTCCCACGGTATTTTAGGACTGGGGCGTGACAGAAGGGATTTGAATTTTGTCACGACCCGCACCCGATATAGGGGTACGAGAGCGTGGGTACGTCCAGCCTACGCCGCAGCATCGGCGGTAGAACGCTGTCTAGGTCATGTAACTATCTAATTAATCTCACATGAATATCCAACTCCATAAGGAGACGTGGATATCATAAAATAATGCTGGAAATACTCAATCACATAAACTAAAGTACGATGAGATATCAAGGCAAGCAAAGAAATACAAGACAAGTCTAACGACAAATAGTTATACCTACAATCAGTAACATCCAATCCCCAAGTGTGTCAGAAATAAGTCCACTAAGGTCACAGTCTGAAAAATATTTTCCAGTCAGGAAGGAGCAAAGTACATTTCTAATTAACAGTTCTATAACAATGATATAAACTATGTAGCAGTATATAGATAGAAATATACAAGATGCATGTATATGTACGAGAAATATACAATAAAGAGTATACTGGAGATACTGTAAGTAAATGTAGGAAAGGAAACAATATGTCAATGAGCAAGAATCCTATGACTAAGTGTGTGAGTACTAGCTTTAACATGTGATCGGCTTGGGAACTTGATCAGGCTGGTTACATATGATTAGCTATGATTCATGTAAGGTCAGGCTAACCGTTGGTCAGCTATGATGCATGTAGAGGTCAGGCTAATCACATGTAACAGCTATGAAGCATGTAAATGGTCAGGCCGCACCCGACGTGAGAAGTGGGGTGAGCTATGATGCATGTAGAGTTGGGTATGATCACATATCTTCACTAAAATACTGTCACGACCCGTACCCGATGTAAGGATACTAGTCGGAAACAACGCCCAGCCTACGCCGCAGAATCGGCGGTAGAACGCTGTCTAGATAGTATAGCTAAAGTAATGAACCACCAATAATGATAGAATACTCAATCACAGAACTAAGATAGAATGAGCACGAAATCAGATAAGAATAGAATAGTCATCATACAACTCATGAGTTTAAAATAATACATCAATGAGTCTGAAGAGTAACAAAAATAAGCTGGAGACAAATCCAGTACAAAAAAATACTATCATACTACAAAGCTACACTCCAGGGTCAATTGTCTCGGTTGGGATAAGTCCCTCTTGAGCCAGGGTCTCTGAATCTAAACCCACAACATCCTGGGGTCCATAATAGGTAGGGTACTCCTCAGTATCATCTGGAAAAATATATCCAGTCAGGAAAGGAGCAGAGTACATCTCTAACAGCAGTTCTAATCCATGATAAAAACTATGTAACAGTAAATAGCTATGGATAAACAAGATGCACAATAGATACAAGAGATATATAGACAATAAGGAAATACTGGAAAGAAATACAATAATGAACAATATGCCAATGAAACAATAATACTAATGACTAAGTGTGTGAGTACTAGCTTAACATGTGATCGGCTTGGGCAAGATACAATGCGGCCTGGCTAATCATACGTGCGGTGCATGATCAACACTATTCGCTTACCAATACTTCATTCAATAGGAATTTGATCACATATCTATACTAATACTCCCCACCCCCAACTGGTATAATAGATCCAACCACGGTATGCTATGGCACTAGATTCCCCAAGAAGAGAGCGACTCCTCCCGAAAATCGGTGTCTGTACATGTACAAGATAACCAATGAAATAATACTTGCACCATATACACCATATACCAAGGAATAACATCTCATGACGAGATTCGGATATACCAATCCGTGTAACCATAGTGTCGAGAGAAACATGTAAATCTACACTAGATACAATGAACATAGAGGATATCATAAATGAGAAACTATCAGAGAATGTACTCGCCTGAAGTCCAATGAAAAGTCTCACAGATGTCTGACTCGGTACCTCGAAGACCTAGATATAGAATACCATATTAATACAAGGTCCCGGAAAGAGAACAAGTCAAACTAGTCAACTTCTAGGTCAATAAATCAATTCTAAGTTAAAAGTCCACTATGGTCAACTCTAAAGTCAACTAAAGTCAAACATGGTCAAACCAAGGTCAACCTCACAAGACATCTATATAAATAATATAGAAATAAAAATACAACAATTAGGAATCAAGGTTTGATCCCCATTGGTACCAACACAAAGTATACTTAAGATACAATATTATACACTCTAATATAAATTATATACAAACCAATATTTATACAAATAATATAATATATTACTACTAGTATTATACCTCACAAAAGCACATATATATATAAGATATATAAATCAAAATACATATATATATATATATATAAAATAATTTAATAACTATATACTTATATATATATATATATATATATATATATATATATATATATATATACATATAAACTTACACAATTAAATATCAATAGTTACATAACACATGCACATATTAATGTATGTATTTTACATGGCTAGAAGCACACATAAAAATATATTCATTAATATACAAATAATTATATAATAATTATAAATAATATAATTATACATTTAAACACATAAATATATTTTAAAAAATATTTATGTATAAATTATTTTATTAACATAAGTACGTATATAATTGCATGCAAGAAAGCTACATACATATATTTATACACCACATTAGAACACATAGAAATATATAGATCTATGCTACAATAAATACCATAATAAATACACTAAAATAAATATATAATATCTATATATATTTACTAATTATAAATGAAGAATTTAAAGCATAAATAATTAGATCTACACATAAACACACCAAATTGGAAAGTTTTACACCGTATCCCACTAGATCTAGGATACGCATGTGACACGAGTCCAACACACAACCAAATATACCCCGAAGGACACAAACAAGTCACAAATAATATTTATGAATAAATCAAAGTGTCAAAAGTAGATCTATGTGTCCGTGTCAAAATACGACATGTACAAAGCCCCGTGTCGGAGGAAAACCCCCAAAATGACACGTATCACCAAATAGTTGGGATACGAACCACATGTACCCAAATATGGACACGACACAAGTCCCAAACACATAAGCACATGCCCAATTGATCTATAGGATCAATTGACACACACAACAAAATATAAATTCGGAATTCCAACAAAATTGACATAAAAAGCACCATAACTTTCTCCATGGGTCTCCTATGAACACAAAACAAAGTCCTATGGGTAGTACATACATATAGGTTGATTTTACATGATTAAATCTCAGATTTAGAAGCTATTTTAATGGAAAAAACTAAATTATACCTATTGGAAGATGGATTCCCAATGAAACCTCCAATTGAGATGAACTTGCTTCCAAATTGTAGATCCTTGCTCCTCTTTGTAGATCCTTGCTTCCTCCTTCTAGATCCTTGCTTCTCAACTTTTTAATGGTGAATTGGGAAGAATTTGGAATGAATTTGGTGGGGAATTGGAATGGGAATGGAAAGAATTTGGGAGTGGGAATTTCTAGATCTAGATTTGGAATGAGAATGAGAGGAGAGAGAAATTTCTCCCCTCTTTTAATAGGCCGGCCTTGCCCCTCTCCCAAGCAATTGTAAAATGTCCAATGTACCCCTTGGGGCCTCTAATGAAGAAATAATTAAGGAAGGAAGCTTCTAGTCTAATCACTTAATTAATTTAAACCATCTCCTTAACTATGGGCTTTCTAAATGGGCCAAATCTAACTATTTAATTCATGTTGGTCCATGGGTCCAAACTAAACTAGTTGGGTCTACTAAAATAAGTCCAAAATAATTAAATAATATCCAACAACAATTAAATAATATAACAAAAATTATTTATCATGCACAATATTTATTTAAATAGAAAATTACTAAAATACCATTTTTCCTAAAATGTGGTAGTGACAAGTCTACCCTCCTTAAAATAATTTCGTCCTCGAAATTTAAAGATGAAAACTACCCCCAGAAAATCACAGAACAAAACTAAAGAATCACAACTAACTAATGAACAGAACATAACAATGAACAGAACATAACTAGAAATAACATACCTCAAGGTACAAACAAATATGGATAACGCTCTCGCATGTCATCCTCTCTCTCCCAGGTAGACTCCCCCGGAGAGTGATGCCTCCATGCGACGCGTACCAAAGGAATAGTCTGGTTCCTCAGCACCTTCTCTCTCCGATCCAGAATCTCAACTGGCTGCTCTGGATAGCTAAGAGTAGGGCCCACCTCTATCTCTGAGTGATCCAATACATGACTAGGATCTGCCACGTATTTTCTCAACTGCGACACATGAAACACGTTGTGCACTCCCTCCAATACAGGTGGCAAGTCTAGTCTATAAGCAACTGCACCGACCCTCTCTAGAATAGTGAAAGGTCCGATGAATCGCGGACTAAGCTTTCCGCCTCCACCGAAGCGAATCGTGCCTCGTGTCGGAGAAATCCTCAGAAACACCAAACCACCCACCTAGAACAAAACACCATCTTAAGAACTTAATCTATAACAAACAAGAACAAGCACAAACAAAATCTAAACTATACCTCGAACTCCAAAGGTCTCCGATGGCTATCGGCCCAATGCCGCTGTCTGTCCTGCGCCACTCGAAGTCTGTCTCTGATCAACTGAACCTTCTCCGCTGCATCTACAACCATCTCTGGCCCAAGCAAAACTCTCTCTCCAACATCGTCCCAAGACAAAGGAGTACGACACTTCCGACCATATAGAGCTTCAAAAGGTGACATCTCTATACTGGCCTAGTAACTGTTGTTGTAAGCAAACTCTACCAAATGGAGATGGTCCTCCCAAGAACTCCCGAAATCTAGTACACAAGTGCACAACATATCCTCGAGAGTTTGGATAGTCCTCTCTGACTGCCCATCTGTCTGGGGATGATATACAGTACTGAACTTGAGCTGAGTGCCCAAACTCTCCTGCAAACTTCTCCAGAAATGAGAAGTAAAACGACTATCCCGATCTGAGACTATGCTGACGGGAACTCCATGTATCCTAACGATCTGCCTCACATATATCTCTGCCAGCTTCTCCGTAGACAAACCCACCTTGAAAGGCAAAAAGTGGGCCGACTTGGTCAACCTATCAACAATGACCCAAATCGCGTCTTTTCCTCCTGGATATCGTGGAAGTCCGGACACAAAATCCATAGTAATGTGTTCCCACTTCCACTCTGGAATGGGTAATGGCTGAAGTAACCCTCCTGGCCTCTGCCTCTCGGCTTTCACCTGCTGGCACACTAAGCATCTGGATACAAACTGTGCCACTTCCCTCTTCATGCCTTACCACCACACACTCTCTCGCATATCCCGATACATCTTGTTAGCACCTGGATGTATGGAATACTGAGAGCGATGCGCTTCCTGCAATACCTCCTCACGTAACTCCCCACTAGGCACACACAATCTAACTCCATGCCTCAAAGATCCATCCTCTGAAATAGTGAAATCATCCTCCAATCCTGCTCTCACTTGAGCTCTGATACTCCTCAAAGATACGTCATCATACTGTGCTGCCTTGATCCTGTCCATCAAATCTGAGTGTATCTGTAGTCCCCACATCTGCATAGCACCACCAGGAACAATCACCTCAATGCCCAAGCTCTCCAAGTCCTCCAACAAATATCGATCCTGCGTTAAGAACATAGCTACCGGATACCTGCTCAAAGCATCGGCAACTACATTGGCTTTTCCAGGATGATATTGCAAAGAGATATCAAAATCCTTCATCAGTTCCAACCACCGATGCTGCCTCATGTTCAACTCCTTCTGCGTGAAAACGTACTTCAAGCTTTTGTGGTCTGTGAAGATCTCCACACGCTCTCCGTACAAATAATGTTTCCACAACTTCAGAGCGAAGATGACGGCTGCCAACTCCAAATCATGGGTAGGATAGTTCTTTTTATGAGGACGCAATTGCCTGGATGCATAGGCAATCACTTTTCCATGCTACTGAAGAACACAACCTAAACCCTTCCCCGATGCATCACTATAAATAGTGAAACCTCCGGACCCTGATGGCAACGTCAAAATAGGAGCAGACGTCAACCTCTTCTTCAACTCCTCAAAAGCAACCTGGCAATCCTCCGTCCAAACAAACTCCACATCCTTCCTTGTGAGTCTGGTCATCGGCTCGGCAATCCTCGAAAAATCTTACACAAACTTTCTGTAATAGCCTGTCAATCCCAAGAAACTCCTGATCTCTGCTACCGAACTCGGAGTCTTCCAAGATTCCACTGCTGAAATCTTCTTCGGATCCACTGAAATACCATCACCAGTCACAACATGCCCCAAGAATTCTACCTTGTCCAAGAAAAACTCACATTTGGACAACTTTCCATACAACTTCTCCTTCCTCAGCACATCCAACACAATCCTCAAATGATCCTCATGCTCCTCCGGTGTCCTCGAGTATATGAGTATGTCGTCGATGAATACCACCACGAACTTGTCAAGGTACTGGTGGAACACCTTGTTCATCAAGTTCATAAATACCGCCGGTGCATTAGTCAAACCAAATGGCATCACCATAAACTCGAACTGACCATACCGAGTTCTAAAAGCAGTCTTCGGTATGTCCTCCGGCTTCACCTTCACCTGATGGTAGCTTAATCTCAAATCTATCTTAGAAAATACCTTCGCACCACTCAACTGATCAAACAGATCATCAATCCATGGCAAAGGATACTTATTCTTGATAGTGAGATTATTCAAAGCCCTGTAATCAATGCACATACGCACCGATCTATCCTTCTTCGGTACAAACAATACCGGGGCTCCCCATGGTGAAGAACTCGATCTGATAAACCCCTTATCCTGCAATTCGTCCACCTGCTTCTTCAACTCGACCAGCTCGCTGTTGTTTACTCTATAGACATGCTGCGAAATTGGTTCTGCACCTGGCACCAAGTCTATAGAAAATTCAACATCTCGATCTGGCGGCAATCCTGGCAATTCCTCAGGAAACACATCCAAAAATTCTGCTATCAACAGATGCGGCAACTCCTTGTCTTCCACTATAGCTCCACAAATAATGCCTTCTTCCTGCTCCGCAGCTCCTCTAGCAAACTCGAACTCTGGCTCTCCTGGCGGACCAAACAAAACTCTACCTCCTCTACAGTCTATGCTAGCACGGTACCTACTCAACCAATCCATCCCGAGTACAATATCGTAGCTCGGAAGTGGCATTACAAGTAGACACGCACTCAACTTCCGGCCTCCCAGAGTAACTCTCCGGTCCTTGCAAATATCATTAACCAGGATAATGCCTCCCCCGGTCATGATCTTGCAAGTCCTAAGCAAAGACTCAGCTACCAAACCATGCTTCAGAGCAAAAGAAACAGATACAAAACTATGGGAAGCACCACTATCAAACAAAGCTAAAGTTGGAATGAAATCAAGAAGAATAGAACCTGCGATAACATCTCCGGTGGGTTCCTCCTCTTCGACGGTCATAGTAAACGCTCGTCCCTGTCGAGCAACTCCCTGCTGTTGATGCTGGACAAAATGCTGCTGCTGTGTCGGAAGCGGTCCCCTCGGCTGTGCTGCAGGTGGTCTCGTCTGTGTCCTCGGAGCTGGAGCTGCTCCCTGAACTGCACGACGAGGATACTCCCTCGATTGATGCCCTTCAGTACCACAATACAAACAAACTCCTAGCCTCCTACTGCAAACTTCCCAGATATGGCCAGGCTTCTTGCAGAAGTTGCATGGAGCTTGCAGAAACTGTCTCTGCTGCTGAGGTGCCTGGTGAAAAGGCGCTCTAGCTGGAGTCTGGTTCTGCTATGGCTGCTGGAAAGGTCTGGACTGGAAATGAGGACGTTTGGCAGATACTGCACTGCCGTTGGCCCCCAGAAAAGAATCACGGTCTCTCTTGGTCTTCAAACCCAGATCCCGCTCAACCTTGCGTGCCTCCGCAAGTATCTCCGAGTATGTCTCATAAAAAGACAGAATGAGAATCAATATGGCACAAGATGTAAGACATCAAGGAAAGGACAGTTTAAGGGATCAAGTATCAATGTCAAAGGAGAATAGTTGAATCAAAAGAATTTTCCTAGATGTGAATGAGTATCTCAGCCTATATCCTATATCCTATCGTTGTCGCACTACCACGACATCACATACTTGTGAAACTAGACCTGCATGGGCCACAACCAAAAACGTGTCACGACCCGTACCCGATGTAAGGATACTAGTCGGAAACAACGCCCAGCCTACGCCGCAGAATCGGCGGTAGAACGCTGTCTAGATAGTATAGCTAAAGTAATGAACCACCAATAATGATAGAATACTCAATCACAGAACTAAGATAGAATGAGCACGAAATCAGATAAGAATAGAATAGTCATCATACAACTCATGAGTTTAAAATAATACATCAATGAGTCTGAAGAGTAACAAAAATAAGCTGGAGACAAATCCAGTACAAAAAAATACTATCATACTACAAAGCTACACTCCAGGGTCAATTGTCTCGGTTGGGATAAGTCCCTCTTGAGCCAGGGTCTCGGAATCTAAACCCACAACATCCTGGGGTCCATAATAGGTAGGGTACTCCTCAGTATCATCTGGAAAAATATATCCAGTCAGGAAAGGAGCAGAGTACATCTCTAACAGCAGTTCTAATCCATGATAAAAACTATGTAACAGTAAATAGCTATGGATAAACAAGATGCACAATAGATACAAGAGATATATAGACAATAAGGAAATACTGGAAAGAAATACAATAATGAACAATATGCCAATAAAACAATAATACTAATGACTAAGTTTGTGAGTACTAGCTTAACATGTGATCGGCTTGGGCAAGATACAATGCGGCCTGGCTAATCATACGTGCGGTGCATGATCAACACTATTCGCTTACCAATACTTTATTCAATAGGGATTTGATCACATATCTATACTAATACTCCCCACCCCCAACTGGTATAATAGATCCAACCACGGTATGCTATGGCACTAGATTCCCCAAGAAGAGAGCGACTCCTCCCAAAAATTGGTGTCTGTACATATACAAGATAACCAATGAAACAATACTTGCACCATATACACCATATACCAAGGAATAACATCTCATGACGAGATCCGGATATACCAATCCGTGTAACCATAGTGTCGAGAGAAACATGTAAATCTACACTAGATACAATGAACATAGAGGATATCATAAATGAGAAACTATCAGAGAATGTACTCGCCTGAAGTCCAATAAAAAGTCTCACAGATGTCTGACTCGGTACCTCGAAGACCTAGATATAGAATACCACATTAATACAAGGTCCCGGAAAGAGAACAAGTCAAACTAGTCAACTTCTAGGTCAATAAATCAATTCTAAGTTAAAAGTCCACTATGGTCAACTCTAAAGTCAACTAAAGTCAAACATGGTCAAACCAAGGTCAACCTCACAAGACATCTATATAAATAATATAGAAATAAAAATACAACAATTAGGAATCAAGGTTTGATCCCCATTGGTACCAACACAAAGTATACTTAAGATACAATATTATACACTCTAATATAAATTATATACAAACCAATATTTATACAAATAATATAATATATTACTACTAGTATTATACCTCACAAAAGCACATATATATATAAGATATATAAATCAAAATACATATATATATATATATATAAAATAATTTAATAACTATATACTTATATATATATATATATATACATATAAACTTACACAATTAAATATCAATAGTTACATAATACATGCACATATTAATGTATGTATTTTACATGGCTAGAAGCACACATAAAAATATAATCATTAATATACAAATAATTATATAATAATTATAAATAATATAATTACACATTTAAACACATAAATATATTTTATAAAATATTTATGTATAAATTATTTTATTAACATAAGTACATATATAATTGCATGCAAGAAAGCTACATACATATATTTATACACCACATTAGAACACATAGAAATATATAGATCTATGCTACAATAAATACCATAATAAATACACTAAAATAAATATATAATATCTATATATATTTACTAATTATAAATGAAGAATTTAAAGCATAAATAATTAGATCTACACATAAACACACCAAATTGGAAAGTTTCACACTGTATCCCACTAGATCTAGGATACGCATGTGACACGAGTCCAACACACAACCAAATATACCCCGAATGTCACGCCCCAGTCCCAAAATACGTAGGACCAGGAATACGTGACACGCCAGCTACGTATTCGACCAGACTCTGGTCTGACTCGAATACGTATAAGCTGTAAAATAAAGGGCACAATCTAGATATCCCATAAATGTAAACCTCTATGTCTCAATCCACAATGTACATCAGTATACAAGAAAGAGCTATATGTGGTAAGGTCGGCCGCCCAATAACACACTAACTCGAATAGACTCGAGAAAAAGTATGAGTCTACAAAACTAGGCTACAACAGCAGATGAATAATCAATATAAATAACCATAATGCCGGTAGATATAATGTGAGTACCTGGTACCATGCTCGCAAGATATGCCCCTCCATCAGTATCTCCAAGTGCTCCATAATCGCCTATGCTGCAAAACTGGCAGGGAACCAGGTCCTCAGAGGGACGTAACAAGGTACAGAAATATAGCATGCCAAGTAAACAGAAAGTACAAGTGCACGACAGGGTACTCTATCATAACCAACTAGTGTGACACAATTTAAAGACAATGTTCGACACGTGGGGTGTCCAAAATAAAACCGCAGCTCCGAACACAGAGACACACGGGTCGTACCGTAGCTCCGAGCACAGAGACACACGGGTGAAACAGTTACACTACTCTGGAATACAGGATCACTACATATACATATATAAGCGCGTGCAGAGTAGCCCAAATGTCTAGTAACTGTCTTCCCCTTCCCCAAGCGGTCAACGATTTTGCGTTGAACCTGAACCTCTAACTACAGTCTCAACACAAGGAAATAACAAAACAGACGCGACCCTAAGGTCGTCCCAGTCTCTGGTCATGATGTCAGTATCAGGATACAGGAATCTGGCACGATCACAGTGTATGAGTGTGTCCTGGGGTATCGATAAACTCAGGTACGCATATCGAGATACTACGAATCATCCAATAATCTTCCTAGGATGCTAAGACGTACGTCTTCATCCGGTTGTGAACCGGACGCGAAGTACCGAATGTCAACATAACTACGTGCACAATATACATACGAAACAATAAATATCTGTAAACTGAAATACAGGGTGGCAAGGTACACTTGCCTGCGTGCGGCTGTTGATGACGGGGATCTGGTACCGCGTCCAAGTCCTCAGGTCCCGCAGTACCTAGAGAAGAGATACAGACCAGAATTAATAATCTAATCAAGACAGACAGGTGTGCTACACACATCTACATCTAGACTTAGTCTCAAACACGACTCTCAGGGACAAGTCACTAGGGGGTTGATTACAGTTGACAGTTGGTACGATAGTCCATCACTAATCCTCTTTACACTCTCTTCGACAAATCCTCAGTTCGACAATATTCATCACATGGTTCAGTATCAGGTGTGCTCACTCCCCGACTGTATTTACTCATTAGATAATTAGGCCTTCCTCAATCCTCACGATCATTTCACCCACAACTCTGCTCAACCCTACAGATCATCATGCTCGTCAATAAATACGTTGAACCCTAAACTCATTGTCTCTCATTCCAATCTATTGAATATATTGGTGACGATTAAACCCCCAAGTTCACCATTGGACCTTAACCTCAAGTCATTATATTTATCGTTCATTTTAAACAACGCTGCTTCGGTGCTATACTGTACTAACCATGTATATGCCAACAATATATATATTAAACCCTAAGCACCTTATCTACATATATATCCTCAAAACACTACACTATAAGACATAGAATCTAAAACATATTAATCATTTATAACATAGTCCTCATTCATGCTCATATATTCCACTTCATCAACATAGTCTTTATGTAAACTCCAACCCACACAATCCCATATATATAAGAACAATAACCCTAAAACATTTCCTAGTTCAAAGCACACAACCCTAATCATCTTATTATAACAGATAATAAATTCTGGAATTTAAAAGAAATGAGAGGGGGAGTCGACCTCGTTGCGGCGAGGTTGATGGCCGGCCAGAGGTGGTGGTGGAGAAGTTCAGTGACGCCGGAGCTCGTGCTCGCTGGAGTAGTGGAGTGGTGGCGGGAATACCGCGGATCGGGGAAGACTGGAGGAGAACGGGAGAGAAGCTCGCCCGGGGTGTGGATTAGTGGTGGTGGCGGTTGTATGCGGATGGGGGTGGCAGTTGGCCGACCGTGGTGGTGGCTGACGTTGATGCAGAAGCTCGCAGAGGCGGGCTCGGTAGGAGCGAGGTGGGATTAGTACTGGCCGGCTCGGGGTGGACGGCCGCCGGAGTCAGGCTCGGACGAGGTTGCAGCAACAGCCGTCGGGGTCGAGGAAATAGCCGGGAGAGAGGGACAGTCCATCGGGATGGTGGAAGCAATGGCGGATGGCCGGAGAACCTTGGCCGCAGTCGAAGAGAATATATGGGTGTGCTCGCCGGAGACGAGGGGTAGCAGGCCGGAGTGCACGGTCGAAGTCGAGTAGGGCAGGCCAGAGTGTACAGTCGACCGAAGTCGAGTGGAGCAGGCCGGAGTGCCGTGCACAGGCAGGAGCCGCCGGGCCGGAGTCACTGTGCACGGGCCGGAGCCGTCGGGCCGGACTGCTCCTCCACACAGAAGAAGAAGAGAGTTGAAGAAGAAGAAAGAAGAAGAAGAAGAAGAGAATGGGAATAGAGAAATATTTCGGTTGGCTGTGAATGTAGGAAGAAAAATGAGAGAGAGTGGGGGTTTCCAATGTTTTGGGATTAGGGCCGGCCTTGGGGGTTGTGAGGGTGATGGGGACATTTTATAGGAAGGGTTGTGTTGGATGAAGGGTGGAGATGCTCTCATTTGAAATGAGTGGTGGAGATTCATCATGAAGGAAAGTTAGTTTCTTCATGAAGGGGGGTGTGATTGGGACCCTATTTTGGGACCCTCTCAATTATTCATGACCAATAGGATGTTGCCAACAATTTAATAATTGTAACTAAGCCCCCGTAAATTCGAGAATTTGCATGGACACATGAAATGACGCAAAAAATTGCGGAGAAAAATATATTTAAAATTGTCATGGTGAGGGGGTGTTGCACGTTAGGCGCGGGTTAAATTTGAAGGGCATTGGGATTAATTTAATATTAAAATAGAATTTACAAAGTTGGTAATCCCGATTTAAATAACGATAACGCGTCCCGCGAATTTAATTTAATTGGGGCCCGCGGAGTCAAAATTTGGAAATGACGCAAAGGCCAAAAATGGTGGGGGCTTAGAGTCGGTCTTGGACCCTTTAGTTGGTCCGGCTCAACGGGTTAAGTTGGTACCCCAAAATTGAGGGTAACGACACAGGTGTCTGACACGAAATTAAATACGGGTTACGATTTTCGGAATGATGCGCAATTAATTTAGAGCACACGAAAGTTGATTTTAACAGTCAGAAAAGTCCAGTGCCTAATTTGGCGAGTTGAGTCGAGTGTACAATATTTGTACGGAATTTATGGGCTGATAATGGGTTCCAAATAATTAGACAAAGATAGGGTGAGCCAATATTTTAATTAATTGGATTAAAATTCCAGGTAAATATCCTCTACTCTAAACCTCAATATCTTCTATCAAAATATTCCTGGTCCACTCTAACTATCCACAGAATAAATTTGAGGGGGTTTACATTCTTTCCAACTTAGAAAAATTTCGTCTCCGAAATTAAAAGTAAAGCACGATAATATTTAACAGAATTTAAAATAACTAGTAATTAAATTGCTGTACGTAAATTCGTACCTTGCTTCTCAAATAAGTACGGGAATCGCTTCCGAATAGAATCCTCGTGCTCCCAAGTAGACTCGCCTGGTGAATGGTGCTTCCATGCCACTCTGACCAGTCGAATCGTCTGTCCTCTCAAAGTCTTCTCGCTGCGATCGAGAATCTCGACCGGCTGCTCTACGTAAGACAGACTAGGCCCGACTGTAATCTCCGATTGATCAAGCACGTGGCTAGGGTCTACGACATATCTCCTCAGCTGCGATACGTGAAATACGTCATGTACTCCCTCTAATGATGGAGGTAATGCAAGACGGTATGCCACTTCGCCAACTCGTTCCAAAATGTCGAAAGGTCCGATATACCTCGGACTCAGCTTGCCTCTGCCTCTGAATCTGATGGTACCACGAGTGGGCGATATCCTCAAAAATACGTGGTCACCCTCCTTGAACTCCAATGGCCTGCGGTGCGCATCTGCCCAGTGTTTCTGTCTGTCCTGTGCTGTGCGCAGGTGGCTCTGAATCTGCTTGACCTTCTCTACTGTCTGTGTCACCAATTCCGGACCCAGTATCTGATGCTCTCCCACGTCACTCCAACAAACTGGCGACCTATATTTCCTGTCGTACAGTGCCTCATAGGGTGCCATCTGTATGCTGGCCTGGTAACTGTTATTGTAGAAGAATTCCACCAAGTGTAGATGGTCCTCCCAAGATCCTCCAAAATCAATCATGCACGCTCGCAACCTATCCTCTAATATCTGTATCGTGCCTGACTGTCCGTCAGTCTGTGCATGATACGCAGTGCTGAACTTGAGACGAGTTCCTAGGCTCTCCTGTATACTCCGCCAAAAATGTGACGTGAATCTGGAATCACGATCTGATACGATGCTGACAGGCACTCCATGTAATCGTACTATCTGCCTCATATACATATACATGTCAGCTAGTACCTCTGTAGATTGCCCAACTTTGAAGGGCAAGAAAATGTGCAGACTTGGTGAGTCTGTCTACGACAACCCAAACTGCATCCTTCCCGCTAGGGCTCCGCGGAAATCCTGTGACGAAGTCCATGGTAATATGTTCCTACTTCCACTCGGGAATGGGGAGTGGCTGCAATAGTCCTGCACTCCTCTGATTTTCAGCCTTAACTTGCTGACAAACTAAACACTTCGCCACAAATCTTGCAATTTCCCTCTTCATCCTATGCCACCAGAAATGCTGTCTCAAGTCTCGGTACATCTTCGTACCCCTGGGATGAATGGAATAAATCGAGCTATGAGCCTCGGTCATCAACTCTTGGCGTAGCTCGCCACTCGGAACATATAGGCGATCTCCGCACCTCAGCGTTCCGTCTTCATGAATCCTGAGTCCCGTCTGCAGGACGGCTTCTGTTCTCTCTCGCAGACGTCGAAATCTCGCATCTGTAGGCAATGCTGCCTTGATCCTCTCAATCAAAGTAGACTGAACCTCAAGACTGGCCATCTGTCCATCCATGCCTGGCAATACAATCTCTATCCCAAGCTCCTGGAGATCCTCTAGCAATTGTCGCTGCATCGTCAAAAAGTATGCCATGGGCTTCCTGCTTAAGGCATCTGCTACGACGTTCGCCTTGCCAGGGTGGTACTGTAGCTCAATGTCATAATCTGTCATCAACCCTAGCCAGCGTCTCTGCCTTATATTGAGCTCCTTCTGCGTGTAGACGTACTTCAGGCTTTTATGATCTGTATAAATCCCAACACGCTCACCATAAAGGTAATGTCTCCATAGCTTTAGTGCAAATATCACCGCAGCTAGCTCCAAGTCGTGCGTCAGATAGTTCTTCTCATGAACTCTTAACTGTCTCGATGCGTAGGCTATCACCTTGCCGTGTTGCATCAGTACACAACCCAATCCGCTCCCTGACGCATCACTGTACACTACAAATCCTCCTGATCCGAAAGGCAGTATCAAAATCGGTGCTGATGTCAGACGCTTCTTCAGCTCATCGAAAGCCGCCTGACACTCATCGGTCCAGATAAACTCTTTGCCCTTACGCGTCAGTCGCGTCATAGGCGCAGCTATCCTCGAAAAGTTTTCCATGAACCTCCGGTAATATCCGGCAAGTCCGAGGAAACTCCTAACCTCCGTAACTGATGTAGGGGTAGGCCAGGTCTCTACTGCAGCTATCTTCTCCGGATCAACTGATAGTCCATCTCCGGTGATTGTGTATCCCAGAAATGGTACTCTGTCCAAGCAAAACTCACATTTGCTGAATTTGGTGTACAGCCTCTCATTCCTCAGCGTCTCCAACACAATCCTGAGATATCTCTCATGCTCCTTCCGGCTCTTGGAATATATCAGGATATCGTCTATAAATACCACCATGAACTTATCTAAGTACTGGTGGAAAATATTGTTCATCAAACACATGAATACTGCTGGCGCGTTGGTTAAACCAAACGGCATGACTAAAAACTCATAATGGCCATACTTCGTCCGACAGGCCGTCTTCTGGATGTCCTCCTTCCGTACCTTGATCTGATGATATCCGGATCTGAAATCGATCTTCAAAATTCATATGCGACACCTAGCTGATTCAAATTAATCTTTGATGTGCGGCAATGAGTACTTGTTCTTTACCGTTACTGCATTAAATCCTGTAATCGATACACAAACATACCGTCCCTGAAATCAATACGCAGACGTACCGTCTCGTCCTTCTTCGGTACTATAAGATGGTTGCTTCTCATGGAAAAATACTAGCCCGACCGAAACCCTTGTCTAAGAGGTCCTCTATTATGGACTTCCAACTCAACCAAACTCTGTCGGTGCTAGTCTGAAGACAGAAAAATAATCGGCTCGGCTCTTGGAGTCAACTCTGTAATAAACTCTTTCTGTCAGGTGGCAGGCCTAAAAGATTATCTAGAAAACATCCTCAAACTCTGATATAATACGGGGGTACACTGGTTCACCTTCTACAATGTGTGCCTCTAAGGTAGATGGGCACCATGCTCCCGGGCTCCCTAAAGTAACTCAAACTCAGGGTAATCTGGTGGTCATAAATAATGTAATCACGTCGACAACTCTCGCGTCGCGTGATATTGGCTCAACCAATCCATGTCTAGGATAAGGTCATCGTCCAGACTTAACCTCAAAATAAATCCTCCTGTTCTGTTTACCACACTAAACCTTTAAAAGAAAAATTTTCTCCCCTGCCTAAGGCATAATTTCTCTTCTCCTCAAAGTTTTCCCTAAAATTCTATTCCTCGAATTTCTTCTTTTCGTTATTCATCTCTCCAAGTCATAAAGTACAATTTTAATAATGATGTCACCCAAGCACATACTAAAATTTCTGGTATTAGATCATCATCTTCCAAGTGAGAGCTTAAAATTTTATCTCCTCTAGTCCATAACGTCATTCCTGGTATCGCTATCATATACAACCACTAGTTTCCAACATCAGGGTATGTATTTCCGTAAATTATTCTAGGTCATGATCAACAATCCTTCCAGCTCTCAGTACTTCCAAGATTACTGCTACCTTAAGTACGGGTAGGGTACTACTAGGTCCAACTCTCTTGCCAACCTTCCACACTAGTTCTAGAATCCAAGAACCTATCAATCTATCCTGATAAGGTAACAATCCTTTCCGAGAAAGGTATACAAATTCTGTCTCCTGTCGTCTGGTCTTCGATCTTCTTCTGGAGGGAATTCATCAGTCACAAGCATTCGTCTCCCCGAACAATAGGGGACGAGAAACAAGGATAGCGATATTGACAAAGATTGAACGAATGCAAATTGGAAGTCCAAGGGCGATAATCACATACAAAGAGATTTTAAAATCGATTATGGATTGAGATCCTATTCAACAATCATAATATCTTTTCCTAATTTGCAGGCTCGCTTGGCACAGTCAGGTGACCAAGACGATTTAAATCGGACCTGTATGGGCCACCACAAAAATATGTCACGCCCCAGTCCCAAAATACGTAGGACCAGGAATACGTACACGCCAGCTACGTATTCGATCAGACTCTGGTCTGACTCGAATACGTATAAGCTGTAAAATAAAGGGCACAATCTAGATATCCCATAAATGTAAACCTCTATGTCTCAATCCACAATGTACATCAGTATACAAGAAAGAGCTATATGTGCTAAGGTCGCCCGCCCAATAACACACTAACTCGAATAGACTCAAGAAGAAGTATGAGTCTACAAAACTAGGCTACAACAGCAGATGAATAATCAATGTAAATAACCATAATGCCGGTAGATATAATGTGAGTACCTGGTACCATGCTCGCAAGATATGCCCCTCCATCAGTATCTCCAAGTGTTCCGTAATCGCCTATGCTGCAAAACTGGCAGGGAACCAGGTCCTCAGAGGGACGTAACAAGGTACAGAAATATAGCATGCCAAGTAAATAGAAAGTACAAGTGCACGACAGGGTACTCTATCATAACCAACTAGTGTGACACAATTTAAAGACAATGTTCGACGCGTGGGCTGTCCAAAATAAAACCGCAGCTCCGAACACAGAGACACACGGGTCGTACCGTAGCTCCGAGCACAGAGACACACGGGTGAAACAGTTACACTACTCTGGAATACAGGATCACTACATATACATATATAAGCGCGTGCAGAGTAGCCCAAACGTCTAGTAACTGTCTTCCCCTTCCCCAAGCGGTCAACGATTGTACGTTGAACCTGAACCTCTAATTACAGTCTCAACACAAGGAAATAACTAAACAGACGCGACCCTAAGGTCGTCCCAGTCTCTGGTCATGATGTCAGTATCAGGATACAGGAATCTGGCACGATCACAGTGTATGAGTGTGTCCTGGGGTGTCGATAAACTCAGGTACGCATATCGAGATACTACGAATCATCCAATAATCTTCCTAGGATGCTAAGACGTACGTCTTCACCCTGTTGTGAACCGGACGCGAAGTACCGAACGTCAACATAACTACGTGCACAATGTACATACGAAACAATAAATATCTGTAAACTGAAATACAGGGTGGCAAGGTACACTTGCCTGCGTGCGGCTGCTGATGACGGAGATCAGGTACCGCGTCCAAGTCCTCAGGTCCCGCAGTACCTAGAGAAGAGATACAGACCAGAATCAATAATCTAATCAAGACAGACAGGTGTGCTACACATATCTACATCTAGACTTAGTCTCAAACACGACTCTCAGGGACAAGTCACTAGGGGGTTGATTACAGTTGACGGTTGGTACGATAGTCCATCACTAATCCTCTTTACACTCTCTTCGACAAATCCTCAGTTCGACAATATTCATCACATGGTTCAGTATCAGGTGTGCTCACTCCCCGACTGTATTTACTCATTAGATAATTAGGCCTTCCTCAATCCTCACGATCATTTCACCCACAACTCTGCTCAACCCTACAGATCATCATGCTCGTCAATAAATACGTTGAACCCTAAACTCATTGTCTCTCATTCCAATCTATTGAATATATTGGTGACGATTAAACCCCCAAGTTCACCATTGGACCTTAACCTCAAGTCATTATATTTATCGTTCATTTTAAACAACGCTGCTTCGGTGCTATACTGTACTAACCATGTATATGCCAACAATATATATATTAAACCCTAAGCACCTTATCTACATATATATCCTCAAAACACTACACTATAAGACATAGAATCTAAAACATATTAATCATTTATAACATAGTCCTCATTCATGCTCATATATTCCACTTCATCAACATAGTCTTTATGTAAACTCCAACCCACACAATCCCATATATATAAGAACAATAACCCTAAAACATTTCCTAGTTCAAAGCACACAACCCTAATCATCTTATTATAACAGATAATAAATTCTGGAATTTAAAAGAAATGAGAGGGGGAGTCGACCTCGTTGCGGCGAGGTTGATGGCCGGCCAGAGGTGGTGGTGGAGAAGTTCAGTGACGCCGGAGCTCGTGCTCGCTGGAGTAGTGGAGTGGTGGCGGGAATACCGCGGATCGGGGAAGACTGGAGGAGAACGGGAGAGAAGCTCGCCCGGGGTGTGGATTCGTGGTGGTGGCGGTTGTATGCGGATGGGGGTGGCAGTTGGCCGACCGTGGTGGTGGCTGACGTTGATGCAGAAGCTCGCAGAGGCGGGCTCGGTAGGAGCGAGGTGGGATTAGTGCTGGCCGGCTCGGGGTGGACGGCCGCCGGAGTCAGGCTCGGACGAGGTTGCAGCAACAGCCGTCGGGGTCAAGGAAATAGCCGGGAGAGAGGGACAGTCCATCGGGATGGTGGAAGCAATGGTGGATGGCCGGAGAACCTTGGCCGCAGTCGAAGAGAATATATGGGTGTGCTCGCCGGAGACGAGGGGTAGCAGGCCGGAGTGCACGGTCGAAGTCGAGTAGGGCAGGCCAGAGTGTACAGTCGACCGAAGTCGAGTGGAGCAGGCCGGAGTGCCGTGCACAGGCAGGAGCCGCCGGGCCGGAGTCACTGTGCACGGGCCGGAGCCGTCGGGCCGGACTGCTCCTCCACACAGAAGAAGAAGATAGTTGAAGAAGAAGAAAGAAGAAGAAGAAGAAGAGAATGGGAATGGAGAAATATTTCGGTTGGCTGTGAATGTAGGAAGAAAAATGAGAGAGAGTGGGGGTTTCCAATGTTTTGGGATTAGGGCCGGCCTTGGGGGTTGTGAGGGTGATGGGGACATTTTATAGGAAGGGTTGTGTTGGATGAAGGGTGGAGATGCTCTCATTTGAAATGAGTGGTGGAGATTCATCATGAAGGAAAGTTAGTTTCTTCATAAGGGGGGTGTGATTGGGACCCTATTTTGGGACCCTCTCAATTATTCATGACCAATAGGATGTTGCCAACAATTTAATAATTGTAACTAAGCCCCCGTAAATTCGGAAATTTGCATGGACACATGAAATGACGCAAAAAATTGCGGAGAAAAATATATTTAAAATTGTCATGGTGAGGGGGTGTTGCACGTTAGGCGCGGGTCAAATTTGAAGGGCATTGAGATTAATTTAATATTAAAATAGAATTTACAAAGTTGGTAATCCCGATTTAAATAATGATAACGCGTCCCGCGAATTTAATTTAATTGGGGCCCGCGGAGTCAAAATTTGGAAATGACGCAAAGGCCAAAAATGGTGGGGGCTTAGAGTCGGTCTTGGACCCTTTAGTTGGTCCGGCTCAACGGGTTAAGTTGGTACCCCAAAATTGAGGGTAACGACACAGGTGTCTGACACGGAATTAAATACGGGTTACGATTTTCGGAATGATGCGCAATTAATTTAGAGCACACGAAAGTTGATTTTAACAGTCAGAAAAGTCCAGTGCCTAATTTGGCGAGTTGAGTCGAGTGTACAATATTTGTACGGAATTTATGGGCTGATAATGGGTTCCAAATAATTAGACAAAGATAGGGTGAGCCAATGTTTTAATTAATTGGATTAAAATTCCAGGTAAATATCCTCTACTCTAAACCTCAATATCTTCTATCAAAATATTCCTGGTCCACTCTAACTATCCACAGAATAAATTTGAGGGGGTTTACACCGAAGGACACAAACAAGTCACAAATAATATTTATGAATAAATCAAAGTGTCAAAAGTAGATCTATGTGTCCGTGTCAAAATACGACATGTACAAAGCCCCGTGTCGGAGGAAAACCCCCAAAATGACACGTATCACCAAATAGTTGGGATACGAACCACATGTACCCAAATATGGACACGACACAAGTCCCAAACACATAAGCACATGCCCAATTGATCTATAGGATCAATTGACACACACAACAAAATATAAATTCGGAATTCCAACAAAATTGACACAAAAAGCACCATAACTTTCTCCATGGGTCTCCTATGAACACAAAACAAAGTCCTATGGGTAGTACATACATATAGGTTGATTTTACATGATTAAATCTCAGATTTAGAAGCTATTTTAATGGAAAAAACTGAATTATACCTATTGGAAGATGGATTCCCAATGAAACCTCCAATTGAGATGAACTTGCTTCCAAATTGTAGATCCTTGCTCCTCTTTGTAGATCCTTGCTTCCTCCTTCTAGATCCTTGCTTCTTAACTTTTTAATGGTGAATTGGGAAGAATTTGGAATGAATTTGGTGGGGAATTGGAATGGGAATGGAAAGAATTTGGGAGTGGGAATTTCTAGATCTAGATTTGGAATGAGAATGAGAGGAGAGAGAAATTTCCCCCCTCTTTTAATAAGCCGGCCTTGCCCCTCTCCCAAGCAATTGTAAAATGTCCAATGTACCCCTTGGGGCCTCTCATGAAGAAATAATTAAGGAAGGAAGCTTCTAGTCTAATCACTTAATTAATTTAAACCATCTCCTTAACTATGGGCTTTCTAAATGGGCCAAATTTAACTATTTAATTCATGTTGGTCCATGGGTCCAAACTAAAGTAGTTGGGTCTACTAAAATAAGTCCAAAATAATTAAATAACATCCAACAAAAATTAAATAATATAACAAAAATTATTTACCATGCACAATATTTATTTAAATAGGAAATTACTAAAATACCCTTTTTCCTAAAATGTGGTAGTGACAAATACTCCCCACCCCGACTGGTATAGTAGATCCAATTATGGTACGCTATGGCACGGGATTCCCTAGGGAGGTAGCAAATCTCCCCGGGAATCATTATCTGTACATGCACAAGATAACAAGGAAATAAGTCTTGTACAAGCTACACCATGAATAAGGAATAACATCTCATGACGAGATCCGTGTATACCAATCCATGTAACCAGCGTGTCGAGAATATAGATATTTACACTAGATACAATGAACATAGGGGATATCATAAACAAGAAGCTAATCAGAGAATGTACTCGCCTTGGGTCCTTAGCTGGTAATACCAATGTCCTGTCCCAGAGTATCGTCTAGAGGATCCAACAGTCCTAAAGACATATAATAAAATAATACAATATTTTGTATCAGATGCTACACTAACACAACACAAATGCATGAAGTCAGGGGCTCTGCCAGATATGGCACTGGTCAATCTAGGGCCAGTGTGCGTCAAATTGTACGGGCGTCGTGTCTGCGATTGCTGGGCAAGACAGACGATCATAATGGTACGGGGCTTGCCAGTACGTCAGCGTACGCATGGCAGCCAACTAATATTTCACAAAGTCACGGGTCAGGTATAGTTACGGGGTGTCCGTATTTATACCCGGGTCATCTAGTAGAGATATATAAATAAATATACATATTATACATATTATTATTTATAGATATTAAAACTCAATACATATATATAATATATATATTTGAATAATTTATATATATATATATACATCATATTGAATAAGGTACACACACTGAATATAGGTACATACTATAATATACCAATTAAACAATACTCATATAATATGTATATATACATCATATGTATGCCAAAGATACATTAAATATATCTATTTGTTTGAGAAAAGCTATATATATATACATTTGTACCATTATACATTTTATTAAATATATATTATGTGAAAATAACCAATATACATATATATACTATTATGTAGGAATACATATATACCTTACATATATACCAATTAATTATTAAAATATACTAAGTATATATATACAAAATACATATATATACATATACCAATTATATGTACACTATATATTATACTAATTTATATACACTATACACTAAACTAGGCATTAAGGAGGGAAGAAGGAGAGGGACTCACCGGGGTTGGCCGGTGGCCACTGGCAGGAGTGGCAGCTCGGGAGTTGGACGGCGGTGCAGGGAAGATGACACTGGGGGTGGTGGTGAAACTGTTGATGATGGTGATGGCTGTGCTGCTGATGAGGAATAGATGGTCGGAGGGAACTGCAATAGCTCGCCGGAGCAGCACTCGATCGGGTGGACGCTGGGTGAAGCAGCCGGGGTAGGGGGTTGCGGCTTGTCGAGTGTAGTGGTAGGAAGGTGGTCGAAGGGGAAGAGGAAGCTCGGGAGGAGTCGAGGGAGGCTGAACGGGGTGTAGTGGTGAGAGCTCGAGTGAATGACGACGATGAAGCAGAGACGAGCGGGGATCTCATCGAGGAAGACGAAGACGTGGGTGGTGGCGGTTGAGCGCTGTTGATGGTCGGAGCCACTGGGTCGGAGAGGAGAAGAGGGAGCTCGGTGACGTGCGGCGGGTCGGCCGGAGCTCGGGGAAGATGTCGCGTGGTGGTGGACTCCGTCGAGACGAGGCCGGCGGAGCTCGAAGAATGCAGGGAAGCTGACCGGAGACTGCAACAGTCGGAGTTGCAAGCAGGGAGGTGGAGGTTCTGATGTGGCTGTGGCTCGATGAATGGAGGAGGCCGGGGTACAGGCCGGAGCACAGTGGAGAGTCGCCGGGGAAGGAGGGCAGGTCGGGGAGTGGGCTCGCCGGACTGGGTGGCTGGGGCTGGCCTGGCCGGGTGGCTCGGGTGAGAGGGGGTTAGCTAGGTGAAGGTGTAGGTGATGGTGTTGTGAAAAAAATAGTATGGAGAGATTGGGTTTATGTAGGTGGAAGGAGTGAGGTGACTCCCTGGAAATTAGGGCCGGCCAAAATATTAGGATGGGGTTTCCTTGGGAAAGGGGTTGAGGGAACATGCATGGGGGTTATGTGGTGGGGATAGCTCCATTTAAAATGAAAGGCCTAGATTCATCATGAATAAAAATGCAACAAAAAAGAGGAGGGAGTGATTAGGTTGACTAGTCAAGATAGGGGGGTTGGTTTCTTCATTTGGGTTAAACCAATAGGATGGTGACACATCAAATACAAATTTGTAAATTAGTCCCCAACAATTGGAAAATTGCACAGACGTGGGTTTCTGCATTTAATTAATTAAAATTAGAAACACTCGGCGTTCAAGAATTAATTAGGAGTACATGGGGCCAAAACTAGGTCGGGTCATCAATATCATTAGTGAAGAAGACTCAGAATAAAATATTACCCTAATTTGGGTCGCACGAAAATTAGGTCAAGATTGCCTCCAATTTCGATTGGAACGCACAACGATACAAAGTGAGAATTTATTTAGGAATTAAATAAACGTCCGCAAAGATTTTTGTGCGGCTAAAATGAAGCACAAGAGAGCATAATTATGAATTACAAAAAGGCAGAATGGAAGGTGGGCATGTCTAGAGCAAGGTTGTGAATTTTGTTGGAAGGCAAAAGCTAGGGTAGCGCTCCAAATATCAAAGCAAGGGCAGGGCGCAACAATTAAATAAATTACGGTAGTTAAATACAACCTCCAATAAATTAATTCTAAATAAAACAATTAACCACATAATCCCATAATTCGGACAGGTGTTCATCTACTGGGCTTCTAGGTCAAGTCTACCAGCTCAAACATAAATGAACACTGTATATAATAATATATTTAATTATACATCTCACAAAATTATTTAATTTAAATATACGAAATATTAAATACAGAAAAAGTCGAAATTACCCCTGTTTTCAGAATATGGTAGTGACAAGTCTACCCTCCTTAAAAGAATTTCGTCCTCAAAATTTAAAGTCCTCATAGTAGTGTTTATACATTATTTTATTTTCCATCAATAGTTAATTTATCAACCACAAAATCAGGTAGTAATCCACCTTACCATTTCACAATCTCAAAAATTTCTGAAATTACTGTATTCCTGCAATATTCTCGAAAATAAAAATCAGTTTCCATTTTCTCACAATTTCCTCTGAATTTGAATTAAAAATTTGTACTCAGAATTTGACATCCCATCCTCTAATTCACTCAATGCACATTAAGACTCCCATCTAAAACACAATCCATAAATCCAACCCTTCCATTCAATTAATCCACTATATTGATAAAATTGGAATTGTCATCCGAAAAGTTTGAATTTAAATACCAATCCGTTAATGATTTTTACTCCTCAATTTAAATCTACTCAATGCATACTCAAAATCTAAATCCTCATCCCGAGAATCGAATTCGACACTATCCATTAATGATTTTATTTCCTGATTTCCCTTTTCCTCAGAATACTCAACAATGCGATACTTACGAAATCTTCAAATGCAACATTCATAATATAAAATTTTAAATTACTATCTTGCAATCGAATAGATATAATGATGATTTCCCAAATTTTCTCAAATTTTAATAACCAATTCTATCATATCATAACCTTCCTAAAATTAATAAATCCTCAATTTTTGCCATGTTAATTTTTTAACTCTCCATTTAAGTTAATGTTTATCCTCGAATTTCAATCATACCTCAATCTTCGTAAAATCAATGATCCATCAATTCTGTTATATTAACCCCTTAACTCTTTATTTAAATGAATACTTATCCTTAAATTTTTTATTCATCTTGTCCCTTTTGTCAAGTCATAACCTCTTCATAGATCTTTGTTATGGTCAAAACCCCAATGATCATGGTCTAAGAAATTTTTTTTACCTACAGTCATACAACCTGTAATCTAAGAAAATGTACGGTCATGTATCTTTTATCATGGTACTGCAGTCTCTGTCAGGGTGTACTACTAGCTACATTCTAACAAAAAAATCACGAATACAAACCACGGTAATAGGGAATCAATCAATCAGAAGACGAAAACAACATGAGAAAAAGAAGGAACCTGCTAACATATTTCTTGCGGTATCCCCTATCTCTAAAATACACTTAACTCTGGCATATTCACTAATTAATTCCTATTCCTGTACACTGATATCCATATCAACTAATCATTAGTCCATAAGACATCCATGATTACATCCTCATTGCATACACCTGTCTATTGATACCTAAATCTGATACCAAGAATCTCTAACACAATTATAGGTCAAATGATGCATGTAAAGTTTGATACCTCTATCTCTTTAGGTACCCCTGTTCCACTATAGTATATCCACTGCTAGTTCTCGTTCCTACTACAATTGTCCAAACTATTTGTTCTTATCACTCTAGTGCACACCAAGTGCAACACCATACTAAGTGCTAAGCCCTTTCTAATACAACTCTAGATGGACACCCAAGTCTGTCTGCGGTGCCATCTCAATCATGCTCAAGTCAACAGATCCTTACACATGTATATCATCTACTCATACAGTAATATATATATTATACACCATAAAAATTTTATTCTTATAATAAAATTATCAAAATTTAACTCCTTGAATAATTTAAAATAAAAATGCATATACTTCCTCAATAGTCAACTACTCAATATCGAAATCAAATTTTTATCACTCATAAAATCTTTATAGCCTTGACCATGTTTATTGAATCAAAATTTGAACCCTCAAAATTTTAATGACATAAATCTCAACTTCTCAATAATTTTCAAAAAAATTAGAATTTATTTCCACCTCTAATTTGTAAATCCACAAATATACATATAAGTGCTCACGGTCTCTAATACTCGAGGTGCACTCAATACACCTATTGTCTACAACTCTTAACTGGGTACTAAAATTGTACTGCCCGAATCACTTGCACTATTACCTCCAATGATCAAAGTTATCATCACATGTATTTTCTTCCATGATTTTCAATCTATATTAACTGGTATATCATCCAATTATCATCACACAGAGTGCTTACTATTATTAGCGTCATTCTCGACTACTCCTCGATATAGAACCATTAGCACTCTTGGTATTATATCACTAGCTTTATTAATGAATCATCTCATCAAGCTTATTAGAACTCATGATTACCTGTACCTTCTATAACACTCATGTTTCTTTACTCTCATGGGCAAGTATATGGTTCTTCATCTCGATTGATGTATAGGTATTTCCCTTTAACCTTTTATAGCCTGGCAAACTAATCCGTGATACGCTTCACCATTTTTATTACCAATTCCGATATTCCTCTTCTCATGACATCTCGTTATAACTCCTCATGCATATATATTTCTTTACTTTTAACACACCCGATATCAATCATCAAATTGAACGTCATGCTCCATTAATCCTTAACACAATTTCTGGATACTTAATTGTTTACATAGATCACTCAATTACATAATCATGATTATCCAGGACGGGTATACTGGCTCTGATACTAACTCTGGGAACTATCACTAATACTCTATACTCTCCTTTACTCTCAGTTATGTAATAACACATATCCTAGAACTATTGCCACAAGGTAATATGCTATGGGTTAACTCTAGTTTAAGGCCTACTGCTCACATGTCCAACTAGGAACACTTACAACTTACTAGCAACACTCAGTCAATACTAATACTCAAGACACAGACATAATTACAAGTCACTAATTATCATACTTAACAAGGAATCCTCAAGGAATAGGAGCTCAAAAAGACTGGATTGAGGACTGAAGGTGTTTCTACTGCTAGCAACAAAAGAACGATGGAATAAAGTCTTGTATAACAGAAATAGATAAGTGTTGAGATGATACTTTAAGAATAATTTTTAAGACACAACCTGATAATCATACACGTCGGTCAGAAATTATGACGCTGATAATCCTCACCACGCCAGTAAGCATAGGTGCGATAAACGACAGGTTTCGTAACTAAAGTACGCAACCCTATAATCATGACATCTAGAATTTTTGCCACGCCAACCGGTACGGCTGCGATAAACTCTAGGTTCCATGACCAAAGTAGACGTTTCACCTTTCTCACTGTTCTCATCAATATATGTCATCAGATGATATCGTAAAGTTTAGTCCATAAAATTTATCTCGATATGAAATCAAACTCTACAATGAAACCAAGATCCTAATTACTGATCAACAATAATCAATTTCAATATCAACAAGTGAGGACAGACGGAAAATAAGGGCGAAGGATTTAAAATGGAATCATAATAAGATTCTCAAGGAGTCATCCCAAGAATCTCCCAAGAATTTTGTGATTGAGTATCCTCTCTTATCCTAGTATCCTATGTCCTATATTCTATAGCAGGCACGCAGTAGTACAACTATGATGTCGCACTACCACGACATCGTACAACTTGCGAAGTCTGACCTACATGGGCCACCACTAAAAATGTGTCACGACCCGCACCCGCTATAGGGGTACGAGAGCGTGGGTACGTCCAGCCTACGCTGCAGCATCGACGGTAGAACGCTGTCTAGGTCATGTAACTATCTAATTAATCTCACATGAATACCCAACTCCATAAGGAGACGTGGATATCATAAAATAATGCTGGAAATATTCAATCACATAAACTAAAGCACGATGAGATATCAAGGCAAGCAAAGAAATATAAGACAAGTCTAACGACAAAATAGTCATACCTGCAATCAGTAATATCCAATCCCCAAGTGTGTCAAAAACAAGTCCACTAAGGTCACAGTCTGGAAAATATTTTCCAGTCAGGAAGGAGCAAAGTACATTTCTAATTAGTAGTTCTATAACAATGATATAAACTATGTAGCAGTATATAGATGAAAATATACAAGATGCATGTATATGTACGAGAAATATACAATAAAGAGTATAATGGAGATATTATAAGTAAATGTAGGAAAGAAAATAATATGTCAATGAGCAAGAATCCTATGACTAAGTGTGTGAGTACTAGCTTTAACATGTGATCGACTTGGGAACTTGATCAGGCTGGTTACATATGATTAGCTATGATTCATGTAAGGTCAGGCTAACCGTTGGTTAGCTATGATGCATGTAGAGGTTAGGCTAATCACATGTAACAACTATGAAGCATGTAAATGGTCAGGCCGCACCCGACGTGAGAAGTGGTGTGAGCTATGATGCATGTAGAGTTGGGTATGATCACATATCTTCACTAAAATACTCCCCACCCCCGACTGGTATAGTAGATCCAATCATGGTACGCTATGGCACGGGATTCCCTAGGGAGGTAGCAAATCTCCCCAGGAATCAGTGTCTGTACATGCACAAGATAACAAGGAAACAAGTCTTGTACAAGCTACACCATGAATAAGGAATAACATCTCATGACGAGATCCATGTATACCAATCCATGTAACCAGCGTGTCGAGAATATGGATATTTACACTAGATACAATGAACATATGGGATATCATAAACAAGAAGCTAATCAGAGAATGTACTCGCCTTGGGTCCTTAGCTGGTAATACCAATATCCTATCCCAGAGTATCGTCTGGAGGATCCAACAGTCCTAAAGACATATAATAAAATAATACAACATTTTGCATCAGATGCTACACTAACGTAACACAAATGCATGAAGTCAGGGGCTCTGCCAGATATGGCACTGGTCAATCTAGGGTCATTGTGCGTTAAATTGTACGGGCGTCGCATCTGCGATTGCTGGGCAAGATAGACGATCATAATGGTACGGGGCTTGCCAGTACGTTAGCGTACGCATGGCAGCCAACTAACATTTCACAGAGTCACGGGTCAGGTATAGTTACGGGGTGTCCGTATTTATACCCGGGTCATCTAGTAGAGATATATAAATAAATATACATATTATACATATTATTATTTATAGACATTAATACTCAATACATATATATAATATATATATTTGAACAATTTATATATATATACATCATATTGAATAAGGTACACACACTGAATATAGGTACATACTATAATATACCAATTAAACAATACTCATATAATATGTATATATACATCATATGTATGCCAAAGATACATTTAAATATATCTATTTGTTTGATAAAAGCTATATATATACATATGTACCATTATACATTTTATTAAATATATACTATGTGAAAATAACCAACATATATATATATATACTATTATGTAGGAATACATATATACCTTACATATATACCAATTAATTATTAAAATATACTAAGTATATATATACAAAATACATATATATACATATATCAATTATATGTACACTATACATTATACTAATTTATATACACTATACACTAAACTAGGCATTAAGGAGGGAAGAAGGAGAGGGACTCACCGGGGTTGGCCGGTGGCCACTGGCCGGAGTGGCAGATCGGGAGTTGGACGGCGGTGCAGGGAAGATGACACTGGGGATGGTGGTGAAACTGTTGATGATTGTGGTGGCTGTGCTGCTGATGAGGAATAGATGGCCGAAGGGAACTGCAATAGCTCGCCGGAGCAGCACTCGATCGGGTGGACGCTGGGTGAAGCAGCCGGGGTAGGGGGTTACGGCTCGTCGAGTGTAGTGGTGGGAAGGTGGTCGACGGGGAAGAGAAAGCTCGGGAGGAGTCGAGGGAGGCTGAACGGGGTGTAGTGGTGAGAGCTCAGGTGAATGACGACGGTGAAGCGGAGATGAGCGGGGATCTCGTCGAGGAAGACGAAGACGTGGGTGGTGGCGGTTGAGCGCTGTTGATGGTCGGAGCCATTGGGTCGGAGAGGAGAAGAGGGAGCTCGGTGACGTACGGCGGGTCGGCCGGAGCTCGGGGAAGATGTCGTGTGGTGGTGGACTCCGTCGAGACGAGGCCGGCGGAGCTCGGAGAATGCAGGGAAGCTGACCGGAGACTGCAGCAATCGGAGTTGCAAGCAGGGAGGTGGAGGTTCTGATGTGGCTGTGGCTCGATGAATGGAGGAGGCCGGGGTACAGGCCGGAGCACAGTGGAGAGTCGCCGGGGAAGGAGGGCAGGGCGGGGAGTGGGCTCGCCGGACTGGGCGGCTGGGGCTGGCCTGGCCGGGTGGCTCGGGTGAGAGGGGGTTAGCTAGGTGAAGGTGTAGGTGATGGTGTTGGTGATGGTGTTGTGAAAAAAATAGTATAGAGAGATTGGGTTTATGTAGGTGGGAGGAGTGAGGTGACTCCCTAGAAATTAGGGCCGGCCAAAATATTGGGATGGGGTTTCCTTGGGAAAGGGGTTGAGGGAACATGCAAGGGGGTTGTGTGGTGGGGATGGCTCCATTTAAAATGGAAGGCCTAGATTCATCATGAATAAAAATGCAACAAAAAGGAGGAGGGAGTGATTAGGTTGACTAGTCAAGATAGGGGGGTTGGTTTCTTCATTTGGGTTAAACCAATAGGATGGTGACACATCAAATGCAAATTTGCAAATTAGTCCCCAACAATTAGAAAATTGCACAGACGTGTGTTTCTGTATTTAATTAATTAAAATTAGAAACACTCGGCGTTCAAGAATTAATTAGGAGTACATGGGGCCAAAACTAGGTCAGGTCATCAATATCATTAGTGAAGAAGACTCAGAACAGAATATTACCCTAATTTGGGTCGCACAAAAATTAGGTTAAGATTGCCTCTAATTTCGATTGGAACGCACAACGATACAAAGTAGGAATTTATTTAGGAATTAAATAAACGTCCGCGACAATTTTTGTGCGGCTTAAATGAAGCACAAGAGAGCATAATTATGAATTACAAAAAGGTAGAATGAAAGGCGGGCATGTCTAGAGTAAGGTTATAAATTTTGTTGGAAGGCAAAAGCTAGGATAGCGCTCCAAATATCGAAGCAAGGGCAGGGCACAACAATTAAATAATTTATGGTAGTTAAATACAACCTCTAATAAATTAATTCTAAATAAAACAATTAACCACATAATCCCATAATTCGGACAGGTGTTCATCTACTGGTCTTCTAGGTCAAGTCTACCAGCTCAAACATAAATGAACACTGTATATAATAATATATTTAATTACACATCTCACAAAATTATTTAATTTAAATACACGAAATATTAAATACAGAAAAGTCAAAATTACCCCGTTTTCAGAATGTGGTAGTGACAAATTTCGAGAGGAAGGACTGCTTCACATCCATAAACCAGATAAAAAGGCATACAACCAGTTGGAGTTCATACAGTTGTATAGTAGGCCCATAGATATTCTCCAAGCTTTTCGTTCTAATCGCGTTTGTTGGATGAAACAAACTTCTTGAGGAGTTTGATTATGGTCTTGTTAAAGGCTTCAGCTAAACCATTGGCTACAGGATTTACGTAGTGTATGCCACATTTTAGATTTGATTCTTATCACAGAACCGATATAATGCTTGACTAGCAAACTGTGGCCCATTGTCATGTATTATCCTCCAAGGAATACTGTAGCAATAGATGACGTAATATTTGATGAAGCTAATCATATTGGATATTTTTACTTTGATTAGCGGTATCACTTCTGCCCATTTGGAAAAATAATCGATTATAGCTAAGATGAACCGATGACCCCTGGCGAATGTGGGATAATAGGGCCAATAATGTCCATTCTCCAAGATTCAAAAGGCCAGGATGCTGTTATTGGATACAAGAGTTATGACAGTTGGTGAATAAAGTCAACATGAATTTGACACGCTCTGTATTTGCGAGCATAATCTATAGCGTCGGCTACCATGGTAGGCAAGTAGTACCCCATACTTTTGAGCCTATGTTATAGTTTTGGGCCTGGTTGATGCACTCCACAAACACCATCATGAGCCTCATAGAGTACTCATCTTGCTTCAAGATCTGAAAGATATTATAATAGGAGTCCATCATATGAGCGACGATATAATATCCTGGATGTTGCATTATAGTAGAACCAGAGCGAATGTCTCTTAATCAAAGTAGCCTCTTTCGGTTGGAAGGATCCCATATCCCACATAATCTATGAAATGAACTCTCCACTCTTCAGAATCAGGAGTAGATTCCACTTTAAAGCTTCTTTCGATCTATAGGTTGTTTTTAGCATAAAATAGTTCTTGACTGCTTACTCTGATCGAATGTTGTTTCCTTAAAGGAATGACCAAATAAGATACTAACCCAGCAAGGGCATTTGCTTCCATGTTCTGTAACTGAGGCACATATTCAATAAAGAACCCCATGAAGGTAGAGGCCAGTTCAATTGTAGCTTGATGATAAGGAATAAGGTCTTCATGGAGAACCTCGTATTCTTCTCTGATTTGGTTAACTATTAGTTTGGAATCTCCATAAGCCCCAAGATACTCTATATCTGTTTGTTTGGCCAACTGGAGGCCAATGAGTAGCGTATTATATTCTGCTACATTATTAGAGTAAGGTTCTCTAAGAGAATATGCATGACATATCAATAGTTTGTTGGGAGATACGAAGACTATACCGACTCTAGTTACGATATTGCCTTTGGGGCTAATTCTTGATGCCAGTCAAAGAATATTTGTTAAGTATCATCTCCCATTATCGTATTAGACTCGAATACTTCGTAAGGGATGTCATCATATAGCTTTAAAGTTTTGGTACTGGGTGAGCTGCTAAGAAATTGGCCAAGACTTAACATTTTATTGCCTTCTATGGGACATATACCATATCTTAAGGTGATAACAACATTGCCCATATAGCTAGGCGAGAATTAAGTGTACTCGGCTTAGTCATCAATACCCGGAGGGGGTTCACTCTAGATATGATATGAATCATTTGATACGTCACATAATGACGCATTTTTTGATTAGAAAACATTATAGCAAGGCATTCTTTTTTCTACATTATTATATCTGTGCTCAGCACCGATCATCATACGACTGAGATAATAAATTGGATGTTCATGACCTTCGATATTCTTCTGTATGAGAAGAGCATCTAGGGAATGATCCATTGCTCGAATATACAACAAGAAAGGTTTTCATATGATTGGGGCCACAAGAACTGGCGGATTTGTGAGATATCATTTAGCATGGTTCTTGGTTCATCAGGTTAGCGCACTTATTATTTGCATTTACCTTGCATATGTCGTATTGATTCACATATTATAGATTTTTTTACTTTGCTCTATTTCGTGACTGGATAAGTGACAGGTAAGTTAGAGGATCTTTGTCCTATTTTCTATGGCACGGACGACACTTTGGAGACAGTTGAGGATGCTAGACAGGATTTGGATGACAATATAGAGATTTAGTAGAGTTTTTTAGGCTTATTTTCATTTGTTGTATTGTGAGGGATTCGTATTAGATAATTGTATATATATGATAGTATATTGCCTTTATCATTCACCGAGTTTGTTCCCGGACACTTATGGTAAAAGGTATACTAAAGAATAATAAAATGTGGTGGTGTGTGCTGATCGTACCCATGGGACCGTGTCTAGTAGCTGTGATGAGTAATTGATTTGTTACTTATATGATTTATGAAGGTCTAGACAATTGACTACCATTGTTCACAATAGCGTAGTCTAGGCATGCTTAACATGTACTCGATTATTTAGAAGCGGGGTGTGACAGACATGACGGGTATTATCAGAGGTTTGTCAAAAATTTCTTGAGGATCGCTGCACCTATGACGCAATTGACGCATAAGGACGAGGAGTTTATTTGGATTGAGGAGTGTCATATGACTTTTGATGAGTTGAAGAAGCGTCTGATGACCTCACCAATTTTGATAATTTCTTTTGGATCGGAAGGATTTGTGGTGTACAATGATGCATCTGGGAGCGGACTAGGATGTGTTCTGGTGCAGCTTGATAAGGTTGTAGTTACGCATTAAGACAGCTGAGGGAGCATAAGAAAAACTATCTGACGCATGATCTGGAGCTAGCTGCAGTGATATTTGTATTAAATTATGGAGGCATTACCTTTATGGAGAGCAGGCTAAGATTTACATTGATCACAAGAGTTTGAAGTACGTCTTCACTCGGAAGGAGCTCATTGAGCTTATTATGAGGCAGAGACATTGGCTGGAGTTGATGACCAACTTTGATATCTAGTTGTAGTTCCATCGTGGTAAGGTGAATATTTTAGCTGATGCTTTGAGTAGGAAGTCCATGGCTTATTTCTTGATGATACAGCGTCAATTGTTAGAGGATCTTCAGGAGATTGGAATAGAGGTTATCTTGCCAGGCATGGATGGACAGTTGGCAAATCTTGATGTGCAGTCTTCATTGGTCGAGAGGATCAAAGAAGCCTTACCTACAAATACGAGACTTTAAAGACTTTGAGAGAGGACAGAGGCCGGTATGCAGACAGGACTTCGGATTCTTGAGGGTTGTACGTTGAGGTGTGAAGATCGCCTATACGTGCCGAATGAAGAATTGTGCCAGGAGTTGATGACTGAAGTGCATAGTTTGATCTACTCTATTCATCCAGGAGGTGCAAAGATGTAACAAGATTTGAGATAATATTACTGGTGGCATGGGATGAAAAGGAAGATTGTACGATTCATGGTGAGATGTTTGATCTGTCAGCATATCAAGACTGAACATCAGAGGACTGCAGGACTGTTACAGCCGCTTCTCATTCTCGAGTGGAAGTGGGAACACATCACTATGGACTTTATCACTAGATTTTTGAGAAGTCCCGACGGAAAGGATGTAGTATGGGTTATCGTAGATTGACTCACTAAGTCGGCATATTTTTTGCCCTTCAGAGTTGGGCAGTCCACAGCGATACTAGCTGACATATATAGGCGATAGATTATGAAATTGTATGGAGTACCTGTTAGTATAGTATCAGATTCAGATTCTAGATTTACCTATCATTTATGGTGGAGTATGCATGAGAGTTTGGGGACTCGTCTCAAGTTTAGCACTGCCTATCACCCACAGATTGATGGCCATTCAGAGCGCATGATTCAGATACTTGAGGATATATTGCGAGCTATGCTTGATTTTGAAAGATCCTGGGAAGACCACTTATATTTAGTGGATCTCTCATACAACAATAGCTTCCAAGCAAGCATACAGATAGCACCATTTAAGGCACTATACGGTAGAAAGTGTATGTCACCTGTATATTGGATTAACGTGGGGAGCATTAGATACTAGGCCCAGAGCTAGTGGCACAAACAGTAGAGAAGGTGAAGCAGATACAGAGCCGTCTCCTAGCAGTGTGGGATAGACAGAAGCATTGGGCAAATGTGCACCGTCGACCTTTGGAGTTCAAGGAAGGCGACCATGTGTTCCTGAGGATATCGCCTACTCGTGGTACCATTCAATTTAGGAACAAAGACAAGCTGAGTTTGAGGTATATCGGGCCTTTCAACATCTTAGAGCGAGTTGCAAGGTGCCTTATCGTTTTTCATTGCCTACATTATTAGAAGGCATGCATGATGTATTCCATGTATTGTAGTTGAGAAGATACGTAAATGATCCTAGTCATGTGATCGATCATTGAGAGATCGCAGTGGGCCCTAGTCTGTTTTACGAGGAACAACAAGTCGAGATTCTGGACACCAGCGAGAACTTATTGTAAGGGCAGACTATTAGACTAGTCCGGGTTGCATGAAAACATCATTCACTGGGCGAATCTACTTGGGAGCGCGAGAATTCTATGTGGGAGTGTTTCCCTCACTTGTTTGAGGATTTAAGTATGAATTTATGTACCACATTCAGTTTCTGAGTCATTTTCATTTTTACTTATGGTTGTATCCTAAATTTTGAGGACGAAATTCTTTTAAGGTGGGTAGATTGTAAGCATCCACCTAGTATTTTTCTTCCAACCAACTTTACATCCACTACACTAGTATTTTTCTTTCAACCAACTTTACATGCTAGACTTAGTATAGCCAAATTAGGCTCATGCCATGACTGTCACTCACAAATTTATATTTCAATATTTTGTTTTAGTCGCACAACTTTCGCGACGCATTTTACAGGAAAATGACACTTAAATTCTTTTTTCGTTGTGGACAATTTATAATATGCAACACCAACTAAATTCTTCCGATAAATTTAATATTCATGAGTCTAACTGGACCTACTACGTCCATGATATTTGTGTCCCATTTATTTGAGTCCCCGTAAGCTTCATAAAAATTATGAACCATCATGAGTTATTTCGTAGCCTTATGCGACATCTTTTGTGCTATCTCACTCAACCCGAACCCATGGGCCATTTTTTATGACTCATGTACAGTGTTCCACATCCATCACCTACTCTACAATACATCAAACCCCTAATGGCACACACAAACCCTAACAATTCAATCTTTTGAATTATAATTTTAGCTTTTCTATTTCTAGAAATCAATTAATGCACTTACCATCTATGCACCTCATTTAAAACCAAATATTATTTATGTAAATTCTAGCCCCATTGATTAGGGAAGCAATATATATATATATATATATATATATATATAACAACCTCCTCACCCTAACCCTAATACCCGACTCCTCTCATCCTCACCACAGCCGAATAACCCCCCCCGATATCTCCTCCTTATCTCCTTCCTTCCCTTCATTACCCTCCTTACCTTCCCCTCCTCTTCCCCCCTCCCCCGCCTCACAGTCGGCCAAAGCCGACTGCACCAGTCGGTTGACCCCTAGGCCGACAGCAGCCTACTGCTTCTATCGCGGCTGTACAGCCATTCACGAGGCTGTGCACCCCCCTCTAAGGCCGAGGAACCCTTCCCCTTGAATCCCCGTAGCACCCCATCAATTTTCAAGATGTTTGGACTTGTTTGGTACTCCAAAAGTTCATAATCGCGACGAAGGTCTCCACTGTAACCACATTGGGTATGTGTCATATTTCCTCAGGTTTTAATCTATTTAACGTGCATAAAATTGTGTGAATATATATATATATATATATATATATATATATATAAATATATATATATAAATATATATATATAAATATATATATATATATATATATATATATATATATATATATATATATATAAACTTTGTTAGTATTCTAGATATACTTCTCCATGCCATGTAGAACTCATAGTATTATATCCATTCTATATATCAAGTTGGTGGAAACCCTAGTTGTAACGAAGGGTTAAAATCCTTGAAGTTGAACCTTGTTTCAATATGTCTTGTAAATATAAATAAATTCTAGAGTTTTATATATTTAAATATCATATTAATATGATGATTGGGAGCATAGTTAAGAGCGTAATCATTGTTTAAGATGTTGGAGATGTTTAATAGATAATATCTTGACGTTGTTGACGTGCATACATATATATGAATGTGCCTTTGAGTACATATATAGAAATTAGTATTCATGACTCTCATGGTGTGTTAGAATATGGTATGAGATGTGTAATATTGTAAGTTGCAATGTCATGCATGCGTAGGATCGTTGGTATGAACACCGAGAACGTGTTGGTGTTCGGGCAACGATTCCCTAACAAGCATCATGTAGATGAGTGTTGAGTTGCTATATTTTAATTTAAGTATTTTTATCAGGGCACTTGGGTTCTGTAGCACTTGCAGATGTGGGCATTGGACATATGACTTTGTAGCATCAGGATATAGGCAAGTATACCTTGCCATATCGTAATTAAGTTTCCATTATATTACATGTATATTATTATTGTCCTATTTTCTTCTGGTATATGGTTTACTTTAGGTTCGTTGTCGTTACTTAGTGTATGAGTTAAACTTGGATGCCGACGTTTGTTAGCGGAGTCAGATAACGATTCTAGTGTTGGTTCTATGATGCCATGACTATGCGGATATTTTTGCATGTCAGACCTTATGGCACTTGACACATTCATGGAGACCGAATTCATGGAGGCCGAATTCTGTATTTGGCATTAGGTCTCATGACTTGATATGTTACTATATTATGCCACTTATTATGACTCAACGTAATAGTTAGAGGTATTGACCTTACGTGTTGTGGACACGAGACATAAGGTTACATGGACGGGAGAACATAGCTGTCGTTGACTCTTTACCAGAGCTTCGGGTTTTTCATAGATGCTAAAGCTCCCTGACAGGGTCTGTGGGTTTTCATCTTTTGTTGAAGTGTCTATTATGATCTTTAGTTTTATACTTTGGTAGTCTAGCATACGAGTGATATTCTCATGTGCATTTCACTTAGATGGTTACTGTAGCTTTACCCTGGAGTATTTTGTACTATTATATTGTTTACTTATGGCACACTATTTTTTGTACCTTGTTATGTCCCATGAGGACCTGGTTCCTTGCCAGGTTTAGGCGAGAAGGATTACCATAAGGTGTACGGTTCAGGCATTCACATAGGAGCATGAGTTGCAGCGGAGGACGAGATTCGTCCAGAGGAGTTCACTTGATCCATGTAGGATCTTACTCGTGGGTTGATGTCATCACTTAGTTATCAGACATTGGACTTATTTTATTTACTGCTTCCTTTTACATTCAGTACTTATTTTTAGTAGATTATTGTCACGCCCCAGTCCCAAAATACCGAGGGAGCGGACGCGTGATAATGGCCAGCAGCACACACCGATGGACAAACCCAATTTAATGGATCCATCGGGGCATGCTTAAGCTGTAATGTAACAATAAGTAGGTCCAATGATATAAGTCACAGTCTATACTAGTCTCATCCACAACAGATAATCACAGATCAAATGCCAGAATAATGTAAATAAATAAACTGACAAATCACAATAAAAAGTGTCTCGGAGAACAATCCGGGAACATGTCTGATACATCAAATGAAATAGACTGGAAAGAGAATAACTAGAAACAGAAATAAAAGAATATCTCAACCCAATACTCAGGAGAAGTCCTCGGGTATGAGCTCGTCCTCAGATGTCGGTACAGCTCCTGTATCTGCTCCGGTTCCTGTTTTTGCTCCTGATAAAGCTCATGTACTGTATAACTCTAAGGGGATCTCCTCTGCTAGTCCTGGGGACAAAGTCCGGATCCAGGTCCTCAGGGGACAGCAAGGTACAGAAAATACAAGCCAAAATAAATGTAGTGCAGCAGAAAATGTAATAAATAGGGTAAGCTATATAACCATCTATGTGAAAATGCAAATGAGAGCATCACTAGTACTCAGGCTGAGACCACTACAAGCTCTGTGTCTGGGAGCCGGTAGCAGCAATAACTATGTATTTTACTATGTGTTTACTATGTTTTATATATATATAATCAGCCTGTAGCCTGTGTGTCTCTCCCCACCCAATGTAACCACGCATATCATGTCCATAACGTCTCATGTCCATGTCAAGCGCGATCATAGCTAAATGCAACAAGTCATAAAGTATCTAGGAATATAGTATCTCTGTCAAGTCCTGTATCCTATACAGAATCACCACGAATATCTTGGGAAGATCCTGTCTCATGAATAGTGTCAAGTGTCCTGGGTCATAAGGTACTTGATAAGACAAGTACGAGAATATAAAGTGTCACGAATGTCCATCTCTAGATGATAGTACCCAACACTGCGTACAGTGTTGGCACCCGACTAATAATCGGACGCTAAGTACTTCACACGGTCCTATGTTAAGCATGCACAGCAATATAATGAAGTAAGAAAAATAAGTAACAATACTGCAGAGTTTGGCAAGGTACACTTGCCTGGGGTCCTGGATCCAACAACTGTCCCTGGATCAGTGGGTCCGGTGGGTACTCCTCCAAAAGCTGTAATAAACATCACCAATAGTCTCAGAAGATATCAAATAGCTAGAAACGCCTGTCCTTAAGTCCAATTTGGACACAGGGGCAAAAAGGTCATTTTCGGGCCAAAGCGGGATCCATATGTGGGCCACTTTGCACCGAAAAGCGTGCCAGGGTCAAGGGTCTCCAAATCGGTCAAACTTAGTGTCAACAGGTCAGGAACGATGATATGAACCCAATGGAACTTCCAGAATTGGATTTCGATGAGTCGGTCATAAAATCGCTCGTCGGGTGGAACCTGTGGGGCCCATGACACACGATTTTGTCAACGTTCTCAGAATCGAACCAAACTTGGCTCACAGGACCAGCGTATCGCTACGAGTCCGATGGCGCAAGTTTCGTCTCGATCCGACGTGTGTACACAAAGTTACAACGTGTTCCAGAATTGACGGATACGGGGCGGTGTCGGCGGATACGCGTTGATTCCGGTGTGCACGCACATCCGAATCGACTTCTGCGAAATCCCACACATCCGTATCAACGTCATGCACGATTCGGTAAAGACCGCGTGCGACCAAGTCATCCCGTTTGGCGGGGCGTACTCAGTTCCAGGGTAAAACAGGGCGTTATTTTTCCTGTTTTTGGATCGCGGTGTACGATCACCACAGGACGCGATGCACCGAGCCGGTTGCACGGGCACCGAGAGGGTTATACAGTCTACGCGACGCAACTGACGGAATAGAAATCGGAATCACGAGGTGAGAGAAAATGCTACCTGAACAGGGCTCCGTGAAGACTGATTTCCTCATGTCTGAATCGTGTCCGACACGTGTCAGGTACTGTTCTCCTTAGGGTTTTAGGGTTTGGGCTTCTTCTCGAGCTATGGCGACCGGGGGCGGGCCGGAGGGAGGCCGAGGGCTGCGGGGAAGCACTGGCCGGAGGCGGCGGCGCTCCGGAGCGGTCGGCTAGGCGCTGGAGGCTGTGGAGGAGTCGGCTCAGGCAAAGTCGGGGCGAGGACAGCAACTTCTGGCGGAGAGGAGGGAGGAGTAGGTGTTCGCCGGAGATGAGGGGAAAGGCGGGGGAGGAGTGGCGCTGGAAGTAGGGCAGCGGGGGAAGGCCGTCGGCGTGTGGCGAGGTGCTGGTGGTGGCGTCGAGACCGGAGGCGGAGGAGAGGATTCGAGGGACTAAGGCGGCCGTGGCGGTGTGGCGGGTGTTCAGTCGAGGGGAGGCGGTGGCTGCGGGCTCGGGCTGAGCGGCCGGAGGGAGAGGGAGACGAGGGGGCTGCGCTGGTCGGATTCGGAGCGGACGTGGCGGTGCGCCGCCGGAGGGTGGTCAGGGAAAGGGTGGCGGCCAGGATTAGGGTTAGGGTTAGGGTTAGGGTTAGCTTTAGGATTAGGGATTAGAATTTAATTTCTTTTTTTTTCTTTTTCGTTTTATTTTTCTTTGTGTAGAAAACTAGAAAAACATGTATTTATACATACAGAAAATTGGAATAGGGTTTGACCTAGAATTCGGGCTGGGTCAACGTTCCTTGGGCTTGGCTTCGGCTCTCATGGGGATGTCGGGCGTTTGGCACGGGTTTAATTCGGTATAAAATCTACATGGGTCTTCAGGGCTTTAAACGGGTTTTCGGAGTCCAATAAATTCACGAAAAATTATCCTATGTCTGGTTTTCTATTTTACACCATAAAATATTATTTCCATAATATTTTAATATGAATTAACTGAAATTAAAAATCCTGTAATTACCAACGCCTAGGTTTTAATCATCAGAAAAATCCTAAAAATTTCCAGAAAAATCCCCAATTAATAATTCTGAAATTTAGGGGGCTTACAATCTACCCAACTTATAAAAATTTTGTCCTCGAAATTAAAATATGGTAGGGTGCTCTCTATCCAATCTCACTTGACTACAGTCTATAGGATTCTTCTCAAGTGACTTTGCGGTCTCTACCCAACTTAGAATTTACCCATCTATCATCTAAGGCTATACATCCAATAAAGCTATGCCCCAACTTATTTAATCATGTTATTGAATCCTCAAGTCTTTAACACCAAACATATCACCTATGATATTCCCTTAATCATATATCAAAGGGTCATCAATATTGCGACCGGCCTGTGGGGTATGTCTAGTACTATCTACATATCATCTTATACCAAGCATGAGGGTTCGTCTTTCCGAAATAAGAAAGACGGAGATCAATAATAAAGAGTTCAAGTGTGAGGTAAATAGAATAGAAGTATCAGGATCAAGGCGTTTAACGAATTCAAATGGGATTTGTCAAGACAATTGTGGATTGAAATCCTATTCTGGTAATCCTTTGTTCGCATGCTCGTATTAGTACAGTTATGTAACTGATACGATATGCGCAGACATATCTAGAGGGCAAGTATACTAGTCAACTATATATCTCAATCCACGTGAAGTAGTCGTGCGAAGAGCGAACCAAGATGCATTAAGGTTGATCAGACCGTAATACACTAATTCTGAATAGACAATTATATTAGTGTGTCGACCCAATAATACGTATGTCATGAACAAGCTCGATAAAAGGATAAGCTTGCAAAACTAGGCTGTAATAGCAGCATAAGTCAAGGTAGTATAAATATAAGTACGCTAGATGATGATGAAAGGAGATACAACTTAATTCAAGCTCACAAAGACAAAAACAAAATAAGCAATAACAAAAGTCTCTAAAATCTCTCCAGTTATCAATTATAAAAGCATACTAGGTTATTATCAAGTTCAAAATTACATAGGTTAAGGCTGAGGTCACGAACCAATAGGCACGAGATAAAACAAATCTATAAATAGATAACTACAAAAAATTTCGCGCATTAGCTACTCCATGAGTCTGCGCGTCTTCCAAAGTCATAGCCAGGGCTTGTCCGCGTCTTCGTAGTCGATTCCTCTGCTGCTGTTGAGCCTGCTGGAAGAGTGTTGCTTGTGGTACCAAGGGTGGCCTCGGCTGATTCCCCCCTGGGGCTGGTGGTCTAACTCCTTCAACTCTCGTTCGCGGTGCTTCCAATGCTGGAGAGGCTGGCCTTGGTGCTGGTAACGCTTATTGGTTATTCATTGGTGCTCTGTCTCGACGTTCGGGGCATTCCTTCTTTAAATGCTGACTGGATCCGCAAGCTAAGCATAATTTCCTTTTGCATCTGCACTCGTTCTCAATGTGTCCTCGCCTGCGATAATATGGACAGACAGGTAGTACTTGCGGAGATGCTTCTGGTGGCTGGTGCATGTGAGGCTTCTTTGCAATTTCTTCCTGTGGTGCTCTGGTTGGTGCTGAGGTGGCTGGTTGATAAATCATCAATGCTTTCTCTTGATGCTGAGAACAGTCCTTGGCTAAGTGTTGATTGGTTCCGCAAATCAAGCACAGTCTCAACTTGCGTCTGCACTCCCTCTCAATATGGCCTACCTTGCCACAATAGTAACAAGTAGGAAGGAATGAGACTCTGGGTGCTGCTCTCGATGGTGGATTCATCTGCGGTCGCTTTGCAGCTCTTTCTTGTTGTGCTTGGTCTGATGCTGATGCATACAACCACTTCTGGCTGGACCCTATCCTTGTGTCGTACTCCATAAGTCTTGCTGTAGTAAGAACATCCTCGTCTAAGGTAGTTGCAGCGGGGCTGATTAACTTCCGTAACTCTGAGCTGAATCTATCGATGAACTTCTCTGCTTGGATCTGCTGAGCTTCTTTCTGAACCTTCTGATGGGCTTGCATCATTGCGTAGAACATTCGAAACATTTTTTGTTCGTCCATAGCCTGCCCTTGTGGAACGGTGGGCGTCGGTGGAGCCAACTGCGTCGATGGTGGAACGTCGTCTTGCTGGATTCTCGTGGCAGGCTGACTTGCTTGACTGTGTTGTTGAGCTGTTTGACCTTTTTCAACTGGTGTTACTTCATCTTTGTTGGTTACCACAACATCTCGTGGTGATCTTGCAGGAGTCTCGTCGCGTGCTTGTGAATCCATTGCTCTGCATCAAAATAAACTATAAGGGCACTCAGGAATCAAGGCAGGATACGAGTCAAGAAATTAATTTGAATTTGATATAGATATCAAGAACGTTTCAAGCAAGTGGATGAGATCCTAAAACTTATCCTATTCGTATTGCAGGCTTGCTCGGTCCCTAAGTTGAAACCGAACAATTTAGTCGTAGACCTGCATGGGCCACCACAAAAACCATGTCATGCCCCAGTCCCAAAATACCGAGGGACCGGACGCGTGATAATGGCCAGCAGCACACACCGATGGACAAACCCAATTTAATAGATCCATCGGGGCATGCTTAAGCTGTAATGTAACAATAAGTAGGTCCAATGATATAAGTCACAGTCTATACTAGTCTCATCCATAACAGATAATCACAGATCAAATGCCAGAATAATGTAAATAAATAAACTGACAAATCACAATAAAAAGTGTCTCGGAGAACAATCCGGGAACATGTCTGATACATCGAATGAAATAGACTGGAAAGAGAATAACTAGAAACAGAAATAAAAGAATATCTCACGCCAATACTCAGGAGAAGTCCTCGGGTATGAGCTCGTCCTCAGATGTCGGTACAGCTCCTGTATCTGCTCCGGTTCCTGTTTTTGCTCCTGATAAAGCTCATGTACTGTATAACTCTAAGGGGATCTCCTCTGCTAGTCCTGGGGACAAAGTCCGGATCCAGGTCCTCAGGGGACAGCAAGGTACAGAAAATATAAGCCAAAATAAATGTAGTACAGCAGAAAATGCAATAAATAGGGTAAGCTATATAACCATCTATGTAAAAATGCAAGTGAGAGCATCACTAGTACTCAGGCTGAGACCACTACAAGCTCTGTGTCTGGGAGCCGGTAGTAGCAATAACTATGTATTTTACTATGTGTTTACTATGTTTTATATATATATAATCAGCCTGTAGCCTGTGTGTCTCTCCCCACCCAATGTAACCACGCATATCATGTCCATAACGTCTCATGTCCATGTCAAGCGCGATCATAGCTAAATGCAACAAGTCATAAAGTATCTAGGAATATAGTATCTCTGTCAAGTCCTGTATCCTATAAGAATCACCAAGAATATCTCGGGAAGATCCTGTCTCATGAATAGTTTCAAGTGTCTTGGGTCATAAGGTACTTGATAAGACAAGTACGAGAATATAAAGTGTCACGAATGTCCATCTCTAGATGACAGTACCCAACACTGCGTACAGTGTTGGCACCCGACTAATAATCGGACGCTAAGTACTTCACACGGTCCTATGTTAAGCATGCACAGCAATATAATGAAGCAAGAAAAATAAGTAACAATACTGCAGAGTTTGGCAAGGTACACTTGCCTGGGGTCCTGGATCCAACAACTGTCCCTGGATCAGTGGGTCCGGTGGGTACTCCTCCAAAAGCTATAATAAACATCACCAATAGTCTCAAAAGATATCAAATAGTTAGAAACGCCTGTCCTTAAGTCCAATTTGGACACAGGGGCAAAAAGGTTATTTTCGGGCCAAAGCGGGGTCCATATGTGGGCCACTTTGCACCGAAAAGCGTGCCAGGGTCAAGGGTCTCCAAATTGGTCAAACTTAGTGTCAACAGGTCAGGAACGATGATACGAACCCAACGGAACTTCTAGAATTGGATTTCGATGAGCTGGTCACAAAATCGCCCGTCGGGTGGAACCTGTGGGGCCCACGACACACGATTTTGTCAACGTTCTCAGAATCGAACCAAACTTGGCTCACAGGACCAGCGTATCGCTACGAGTCCGATGGCGTAAGTTTCGTCTCGATCCGACGTGTGTACACAAAGTTACAACGTGTTCCAGAATCGACGGATACGGGGCGGTGTCGGCGGATACGCGTTGATTCCGGTGTGCACGCACATCCGAATCGACTTCTGCGAAATCCCACACGTCCGTATCAATGTCACGCACGATTCGGTAAAGACCGCGTGCGACCAAGTCGTCCCGTTTGGCGGGGCGTACTCAGTTCCAGGGTGAAACAGGGCGTTGTTTTTCCTGTTTTTGGATCGCGGTGTGCGATTACCACAGGACGCGATGCACCGAGTGGGTTGCACGGGCACCGAGAGGGTTATACAGTCTACGCGACGCAACTGACGGAATAGAAATCGGAATCACGAGGTGAGAGAAAATGCTACCTGAACAGGGCTCCGTGAAGACTGATTTCCTCGTGTCTGAATCGTGTCCGACACGTGTCAGGTACTGTTCTCCTTAGGGTTTTAGGGTTTGGGCTTCTTCTCGAGCTATGGCGACCAGAGGCGGGCCGGAAGGAGGCCGAGGGCTGCAGGGAAGCACTGGCCGGAGGCGACGGCGCTCCGGAGTGGTCGGCTAGGCGCTGGAGGCTGTGGAGGAGTCGGCTCAGGCAAAGTCGGGGCGAGGACAGCAGCTTCTGGCGGAGAGGAGGGAGGAGTAGGTGTTCGTCGGAGATGAGGGGAAAGGCGGGAGAGGAGTGGCGCTGGAAGTAGGGCAGCGGGGGAAGGCCGTCGGCGTGTGGCGAGGTGCTGGTGGTGGCGTCGAGACCGGAGGCGGAGGAGAGGATTCGAGGGACTAAGGCGGCCGTGGCGGTGTGGCGGGTGTTCAGTCGAGGGGAGGCGGTGGCTGCGGGCTCGGGCTGAGCGGCCGGAGGGAGAGGGAGACGAGGGGGCTGCGCTGGCCGGAGTCGGAGCGGACGTGGCGGTGCGCCGCCGGAGGGTGGTCAGGGAAAGGGTGGCGGCCAGGATTAGGGTTAGGGTTAGCTTTAGGATTAGGGATTAGAATTTAATTTCTTTTTTTTTTCTTTTTTGTTTTTTTTTCTTTGTGTAGAAAACTAGAAAAACATGTATTTATACATACAGAAAATTGGAATAGGGTTTGACCTAGAATTCGGGCTGGGTCAACGCTCCTTGGGCTTGGCTTCGGCTCTCATGGGGATGTCGGGCGTTTGGCACGGGTTTAATTCGGTATAAAATCTACATGGGTCTTCAGGGCTTTAAACGGGTTTTCGGAGTCCAATAAATTCACGAAAAATTACCCTATGTCCGGTTTTCCATTTTATACCATAAAATATTATTTCCATAATATTTTAATATGAATTATCCAAAATTAAAAATCCTGTAATTACCAACGCCTAGGTTTTAATCATCAGAAAAATCCTAAAAATTTCCAGAAAAATCCCCAATTAATAATTTTGTAATTTAGGGGGCTTACAATTATTCCCCGTGAGACTCTTTATATTTGATGCACTCTGTCACTTTCGAGACTTATTTCTTTTTATGTATTGTAGTGGACTTGATTATCTCTGTGTACATCGTGTTTCATTTCTGTGGATGAGTTTAGATATATTACCTGTGATTAGATGTTTAGACTGTTGCTTATATTTTACAGCTTAAGTATACTCTAAAGGTTCCGTTAAATTGGATTGGTCGTTAGAGTTGTACTGTTGGCTATTGCCACGTGGCTCAGTTCTAAACATTTGGAACTGGGTCGTGACATGGTTTTTGTGGTTCGGTTCTAAATATTTGGGACTGGGGTGTGACATGGTTGCTCTTCTCGGTGTCAAAAAAATAAGAGAAGGAAGAGAGAGTGGAGCATCTCTTCACCTTCAAAAGGGACACACCTGCAAGGAGGCTTGGTCGACGGTGGCAAAGGAGCAACGTCATGCTTGCTCTGGCCAGACCTCTCGGGAGAAGAAAGAGAAGTTTTGAGGATCATTAAGAGAGATCATTTATGGAAAAAACTCACTCCCCCATCCTACTATTTATAGACACAGCGACATTAATAGCCTACACGCAAAAGGTGCCTTAATATTGTTGCACATATTAATATGTATATAAATGGTGGCATAATTTTCGAGATTGTGCGTTGATTATGCACTAAAGTGACATCTCGAATTTTGTACTCGTATTCTGAAAACCCTTGCGAATTCATTGATGATACAAAAATTAAGGAGGATCCCAACAAACTCTGTACAGGAGAATCTACACACAGACAGTAATGCTTGCGTAGGAGGATTTCCCAAAATTGAGCCATTTGGGCTCTTAATAAGTGAGCCACCCGCTTAGACAAGAACGGTGTGCAGAGTAGACTGCTGGCACAGACAACTTTGAAGCCATATCTTGCCCGCATAGAGCATTGGTGTAGTAGAACACCCTTCGCGTGCACAAAGTGAGCCATATCATACTCTTACGAGCGCATAATAATTGTAAAAATATGTACTGTGCCAGTGTCTTCTCCATGCAGAACAGTGTGTGCACTGTGTTTGTGTCTTCTTATAATTTTCCTTCTGCTATCAAATTACAGTGTTTACAAGGGGAAGAAAAACTTTACATTGCCAAAAGGGAAAGATTATAGAGTCCTGTCGCCTAAGACCATACAAAAAAAGGGAAGGGAGGAAGAAAATAGTGAAAGAGAGAAGCAATCAACGTCAGAGAGACATTCAGATTTACTAATGATATCTGTTGGCCCAAACTGGCCACTGTCAGCACGATTTTGTTAATTGACTAACTATGGTATGATATGACTCAAAATGACATATAAAATAAAGGCCGACACATCTCCATTACACCGCTATAGATAAAGCTGCCATATGCTCATATAACGTAGTTGTGGTTTTACTTAAGTCTGTAATTTTTACATTTATTTGATTCTAGGAATTGTTGTACATTAAGTCGCACTTGGCAACTAGATGCTCAGACCATTTCCATAAACTTTAGTCCAACTCAAATAGCCCAAAACCCGAATCCAAGTCCAATTATCCAAAAAAACAAACTGCCAATACTTAACTGAAATATTCTTGAATTAGGGTGACCGAACTCGGGAAAAAATTGGTCTCCTAGGACCAAGTATTTTTAGTTTCCCGATATAACTCTTTCAACCCCTTGACAAGGAACTCAACGTTCAAATTTATGAATGTTGGGGGACCGAACTCGTCCCGAACTTGGTCCCCCAATAGCCCTATAAATAAATCTCAAGTTTCTCATTCTAAAAACACCAATTCAGTTTCATATCTTCTCTCTTGAGCTATACATCTTCCCATCTCCAAAATAACAACTTCCCAAGCTCTAAGTGCCAAAGTGCGAGTTGATTAAAAGTTGTTCAAGTTGTACTAGTTTGGAAAATTCTAAGTCTTCTTTCCATCCCAAAGTGTGAAGTCATCGTACTCTTCGGATCAAAGCACGTGTCTGTAAGAAGTCAGCAATCCTTTGGATCAAAGCTTGTGTTTCATTGATAGTTAATTCAAATCCGAACAAGAGTTCTTGGGACTGGATTAGTCCTCCACGAGGGAAACCAATATAAATTTTGGTGTTAATGTCACGCTCCAGTACCGAAATACGAAGACGGACATGGCCAGCTATCCCATACAAGGTACTATACATCGTACGTCGATTACGGCTATTAACTAGACAAGGGGTGTATGCTACAATCAAGTCACTAGGGTCACACAAACATTTATGTCTTAATCAATCAAACAAGAACCAGTAAACATAGAGCATATATGATAATGCAATAAGTCATCCCAAATGCTTTCTCAAAATATTTTGGAGACCGGTGTAAAACCCCTCAAATTTGAAATTAAATAAATAAGCAATAAATAAATAATAGTAATAAAAAGAATAACAAAATAGTTTTTATCTAAGAATTTTGTGGGTTATATGCAAATTTTCTAGGAATTTATTAGATGCAAATAAGATATTATTACTATATACTAAAATATTAGTATTACTATTTTCTAAATAACAAAACCTTAATCCTAATCACAACTGATCCTAACACCAAACCATTCCAACCCAGCAGCCAACCCGCACCCGACTCTCGCTCCCTTCTTTCGTGATATATATATATATATATATATATATATATATATACACCTACATTGTAACCAAAACCCTATCCCCAAAGCAGCCGCCTCTACATATCTCCCCCTTATCACCATCTCCCCATCAAATCCCGTTCACTTCCTCCTTCCTTCATCGAGTGCAACCACCATCATCTTCTCCTCGCCAACACCATCAGACACAAAAGCCTCCACCACCACTTCGTCTCTGCCACGTCAAACTCGACCAATATTCCTGACCGGACTCGGCGTACCCGCCCGATGTCCGTACACGTGTTCGGCGCTGCGTGGTGACCGTCCGTCTATGCCGTGCCATCCCGACGATAACGCCCCAAGGCCATTTGACAATGCTCAGCCGACGCTCGACCACGTCCGGGGCTTTGCAGCCGAAAACTTCGCTCTCGTCAAGCTCGTCCGCCATCTCCCCGACAGAACCTCCCACGAAGTCATGGTCCATTTGGGAGTGCAGCGTTCTTCCCACCCGGACCTCCTCTCTCGACGAGCCCGCTGCCGACACCGAGCAGACCCACGTTGACATCGACTGCAGCCTCATCCTTCGCGTGTACCGCTGCTGGTGAGGACCAGGTGTACGCGACAGGATTGTTGACCGCACACCGGAAGTCCCGTACCGGATCGTGGCCTCCATCGTGCACCCGTCAAGCCGCAAACTTCGTCGAGACTGCTCAAACTCTGGTCGTCGAGCCATGCACGCGGTGCTTGACCACTCGGCGATCCCGTGTTCTCGAGCGCCGACCGACAAACTTATCCATACGTGAGTTTTAGCTTTGTAGCAAATAGAACTGCTCACATAATATAAACATAGAAATGCACTGTACACTATGAATGGTTTGGCACTTGCATAGAGATATTATTAAAATACTATTCACGTAGTTATTTTTATGAGAGTTGTAGAAGCAAAAGAAGTAACAAGTGTATTTTAATTGCAAATGTTATGATATAGGAATATAGCAGCCTGCATAGTTCACGTGGGTTAAGAAAAGTTGAGCTGGTGGGAAATATCATAACACATAAATGCATGTGGTTGAATCAAATTATTAAGTAGAAGTAGTGTAGCATACAACTCTGTTCACATAAAGAATTAGGATAGAAAAAAAGAAAGAAGATTGGTGTAATAACAAGTTCCATGCAATGGGAAGAAGAAGAATAAGTAACAGTGGCCTTATTTATTTACTATTCACGTAGCCTTTAATACTACCTCCACCCATTATGGCCTTCAAAGAAAGAAAAATGATCATAAAGGACACATCATACTATACACGTAATTCATATAAGCTTAGCCTTTATGACACTATTTTATAAGTTTCCACTCACAGATTTGCATATAAGACCCTATAATACATGTTAAATACAACTTAGTTAGTTCAAAGTATAAGTAGAATTGTGTAAATATTATTCTTTATACTAAAAGTACACAACCTACATAATCTCATATTAAATTAACAAATTAACATACACTTAAATATGAATATGAAGATACTTTTGGAGTAATGCTTTATTAAATAAATTTATTTTAGGTAATTGTGGAAACCAGTCTTCGTAGCTTCAACCAATCTTGGACTGACAGGCAAGTATACCTTGCCATTGTACTGTTATTCATATTCCATATGTTGCATGCATCTTTATTTTCTGTTTTTAGTTCATATATTTAACTGTAATATAAAATACGTGCAACGATATCGTCGCGATGTATTTTTATTTATGTATTGCATTGACCTTGTTCATGAGACTACCCCATTATCATGTAGCACCATTAGGTTCATTGGCCGTGACACAGTTGTTACACGAGTGTGAGTCTCATATAGATCACGGACTGCGTGACAGGTCTGGCCTCCTGTACGTATGGACCGTGCGTTAGGAATAACTGCTGTTAGAAACTTTGTATGCTAGTAGACTTGGCAGTTATTAGAGGTGTTATCGTGTCATGGATGTGACATGCTTAGAGCATGGGGTGGGGAGAACAACAAGTACCGCATTTGAGCTCCTTTGCACTTTTTCCTGTGCACCCGAATTCTCCACTGGAGATACGGACGGTGATGACCCATATATATATTATGTACATTGGCGGGCCTCCGCCGTTCAAAAGACGACGTGCCTTTGGGCCCCTGGATCTTCAAAAGAGAACCATGCCAAATCCCAGTTTTCAGCCAGATAGCTCACTTGTGGGGAAAGTTGTTCTTAACTGCATTCACTTAGACGGTTAGGCGACCCCTTTTGGATATTTATTTCAGTACTTTATTGGCATGTGTTTAAGTATCTTGTTATGTCCCTCTGAGGACCTGGTCTGCTGCCAGGTGTACCTGTTCTTGAGTATTTGCAGGAGTGCAGATTTGGATGGTTATAGATGCTTCGTGGATGTCTCCTCTTCGAGCCGTGGTTGATAGCTGGTACTTATATTGTTGATTGAGTTGTACTTATATTGTATTTACTTTTCTATTTGAGTTGGTAGTGGATTTGTTTCCATCCAACTATCATCCTTGGATACTTCTTATTGAGATCTAGTTTCATAGATACTGGTCATTTATTTCTATATGATTTTGGTGGATGAGATTTAGATTTTACCCTGTGACTTGTATTACAGTTATACCACTTGTGGATTTGATATTCATATTACAGCGTACGTGTGGATTTGGTTTCCATATATTGGAGTTGTCATATCCATGCGGCTGGCATGCTTACGTGTCCTAGTCCTACGTATTTTGGGACTGGGGCGTGACAACCGGCTATGCAAAATAAGAAGCTGGCAGAGTAGCAAAAGTACATGACAGTGATCAACTGCAGTCTGATTTAATACAATCATGTAAGGAGACTAATGTCCAGACGTGCCGGCTAACAGGTGTAGGTGGCTAAATACCCAAAAGAAGTAAATGTACAATGACGAGCAGGGAAGAAGAAAACCCACTCGTTATCCTCTACGACCATATTCCTGGTATGCGCCATGAGTAGAGGGATAGTACACTGGATCCTTGGGTGCTGGCTCGAAACCTTGCTATGCAAAACCAGTGGGGTTAGACCCTAAATAGCAAGTACCACAAGAAAGCACAAAATGGAGAAACAAACGAACCCTCCCACCCACCCACCCACCCCCTCTCCACATATATATATATATATATATATATATATATATGCATAAAGGCCCAACCCTACAACCAAACAAGGATAAGGGTTGAACCGTCACACTAGGATAGTCCATGACTCTAGACTACTAACAGAATAATACAATCAGAACCAAGTCCAATTAATAAAATTGGCCAATCACTTGTACGGCTTGCTATTTGTGGAGTCTGAGGTTATCTCAGAATAATACATAATAGGTATCCTCAGATCACGCTATTGTCGAACATGAGCTAACCGAGCCAAATAAGGAATATACAGGCATTTCACGAGTGCACCAGTTCCTCGTAAGGCCACTGCGCTAAAACACGGTATTAGCGGTTCCAGTACTCCTATAGGGAGACAATGGCTCGACGTTATTTATAATAGATCAGATATTGTACTCCACTAAGACGGATGATATACAGTATCTGTTGGGGTCAGCCCACGGCGCACTAGAATGAATCTCTATGGGAAGGTTCGTTGGCATAATCTCGAGATATCATTTCCTTCAAATGTTACTACCACTTTTAGTTACTTAATTAGCCTTATATTGTGTTCGAAAATCTCAAGGCGTGGTCACATGAGAATTTTCCTTAAGATATCATACAAAGTACGGGCACGCTAAATACGAATCCATGGAAGTTCAATCTGGATTCACCCAAGCATGTATACAATATTCAATCAATCAATATCCTAGCCATGCTTTGGTACTTAACTCGCATATCATGCCCGTGTTAGGGATATATATATATATATATATATATATATATATATATATATATATATATATATATATATATATATATATATATATAATATCACGCATTCAAAAATTTGGAGGCATTCTCGATGCACAACCCAAATATAGATCACTTAACACCTGACACGGTATGTCGCACCTCAGTGCACATCCGTTCATATACACATTCAGGCAATAATTTGTATTAGCACGGATACAATATTCGAGTCCAATTACCAATTATATATTGGATCACATGAATCAATATTACATTGTAACACGAAGCTTATGTCATGCACATAGTTGGTTAGTTACTTATCACTTAGCCTGGTTCATACTGAAATCTCAGTCCAATTACTTAGCCATTCTATGTACATACCAATCTTAGCTCATGGTCATGTCTAGCACGAGGTCTGGTTACTAAGTCCAATCTTTCCTAAAATCACAATCACAAGCAATACCAGGATCAACCATATATAGGATGATAAGAAATATTTTAAATAAAATAAGTGAACGCATCGTGAAAATACTTCGTGTACGCATGGAGTCACTAAAGATAACATGCATAAGAAATTATACGCGTGAAGGTCAGGCGCATAAACAAAACAAGTGCATGATCAGGGTGCCGCATTATGTCAGAGCGCTTAAGGTCTCATAAAGTTAGGGGCGCATGAACAAATCGACCGTATGCTCCTCCAGGCCGCATGCTCGGACAAAAGTCCACTACTTGGGACAAGTGCCAAAAAGACGGGCAATAAATAAAGTGTCAGTGAAGTGACATAAAGTGATTGATGTGACTGATGTGACATACAATAAAGTGTGTCAAAGAGAAAGAAAAATTACAAGGTCGGTGCAGAGATACAAAAGTCGTGTCGAGGCATGTGCCAAAAAGAAGAGACGCATAGCTCATGGCCGCATAATCTCCTGGACGCATGGACTCTGGGCGCATGGAGTCAGGCCTTAGTGAATTTCCATACATTCAACGTACTATGCGTTCGACTTTTAAAAGCATGCACAAGCAGACATGCATCCAACAAGATGGGCGCATGTTGGAGGGGGCTTTTGTTGTTGGGCCGCATGGTACTCCATCATCCCAGAACAGAAAGATCGGCCATGGAAAAATACCAAAATCCGAAAATACTAGGTCTGCCATAAAATTATTATCTCAACTCCAAATCAAGTAGTTCGAAAGCCAAACTGTTCGAAATAAAGTGGTCCATCACACAGAATAATAAGTTTTCAAAAATAATAAGATTTTGAAGATCAAAATCAAGAAAAACTCAAGAACACCCACACTCATAAAAATTCATATCTATAACTTTTTATCCACCAAAATCGAAAATACCAAGTTCTAAACATGCTTAAAATCACACAATAGACATAATAGACCAATAATATGGAGAGTTTCTCCATTTCTTATGCAAGATGTACTTGCCTAAGAGTTGGAGGGAGAAAACTTAAGAGAGGGAGAAGGAAAAGAAAGAATAAGGAGGGAGGGAGAGAGAAAGAAGTTGGGTTTTATAGCTAGGATTTGAGGTTTAGACCATTGGTTCAACTCATGATTAAACCAACCAAAAAATTAAACCATGAACCAAGCTAAACCAAAGAATGGGTCTAGTTTCATGCAATATACTAATTATGCAAGTAAGAAAATAATACGCTCCAAATACGTAAATTTGGGAACGGGGAGTGACAGTTAACCCATTATGATTTCTTACTCAGTGTTTCTTTCATATACTTGTTATATTTTTATATCTGCTTGCATAAGTTATTAGTTTGTTATCAACCTTAACTTTTAGTTGGTAAATATTATCACAAATTCTATTCACCCCCTCTAGAGTTGCCTTCAATTGGTATCAGAGTAGGTTCTCTTCTATAGGCTTTACATCCTAAAATTAGAAAACATGACAACTGTGAAATATATCTTCATAGGTGAAGGCTAATCCACAAATAGGCCACCTCTATTTGATAAAACCAACTATACTTACTAGAAAACACGAATGAGCTTCTATTTCAAGTTACTAGATTTTAACCTTTGGTCAATAGTTATTAATGTCTACAAAAAGCCAACTAGAATTATTGTAGATGTTAACTTAGTTGAAAAGCCTAATGATAGATACACTGATCTAGAAAAGAAGCAAGTCAGTCTTGATGATAGAGCCATCAATGCCTTATTTTTTGCTGTAGACAGGACTGAGTTTAATAGAATATCTACTTGTACCACGTCTAATAAAGTTTGGAAATTTTTTGAGGTAACTCAAGAAGGTACCTCACAAGTGAAGGAATCCAAAATCAGCAAACTGACATAAGAGTATGAGGCATTCAATTTAAAGCCAAATAAAACCATCACACAAATGTTTACATGTTTACTTGATAATGTTAATCATATTTCTTCTCTTGGCAAGGATTATAATAATCATGAAAAGATACGCAAGGTGCTTAGGGGATTCACGAAGAACTTGAACCCAAAAGCAACGCCGATTATTAAAAAAATGACCTCACTACAATGACGCTGGAGACACTCATGGGGAAGCTAATGAGACATGAGCTGGACCTCAATCATTTTGAAGAATCAGCCCAAAGGAGAAGACTATAGCTTTCAAAGCACACCACAAGAAGTTCTCCAATGATGAAACTGAAGATGATGCTTCCGAATGTGAGGAACAAGCCCTAATGGCTCGAAATTTCAGAAATTTTTTGAGGTTTGAGAGAAAAAACCAAAATAAAGACTATCAAGACAACAACGATGAAGATCCAGTATGCTATGGCTATAAGAAGACAGGTCACATAAAGAAGGACTGCCCAACAACTAAGAAGGGGAATCACAATGAACGTCCAAGCAAAAGACTATCTTCACACAAATATGCAAACACAAGCATATGGCATAAAAGTGAAGCTAGCGACTCCGAAGAAGATGAAAATCCTCATGACGCTACAAACCTTTACTTGATGGCATTTACAGATCAGGTAACTACAAACCCCTTATATGAAGACTTTTTTTTTTATGAACTCTCTGATGCTTTCAGTGATCGTCTTGAAGGTCACAAGTAAGTTCTAGAGAAATACAAGCATGCTAGAACAGAAATAAAAATTCACAAGCTTGATAATGAAAGGCTTTCCTCCTTATTAAATAAAATAAGAGAGACTCCCTCTACTATTGACATAGAAGAAATGTCGTCACGAAAATTGAGTTTGCTTGATGCTCTGGAAAGCATTGAAAAGAAAGAACAAAAGTATGCAAAACTCAATGCAGAATATGAGATAGAAAAGAAGAAGTATAACATAGTTGCACAGAGAATAGATCTACTTTCTGCTAAGTATGATATGTGTGCCACCTCTAAAAACTTAGAGATTAGATTGGTAAAACAGACAATACCTATGACTAAATCTAACAATTGTCATGAGACTCGTCACAAAGTCACACATAGGACACTGCCAAAGAAAGCAAGCAAAACACATGCTACACTCAATTACGCTTTATTTTACAAATATCTATGAAAGACCCAATATGCTGCTTCACATACTTATGTCTACACTACTGCACTAAGCACTAACACCTTTGCAACATGTCACTATTATGGTCAACAAGGACATATCTCACAACAGTACAAAGTTAGCAGATCAGTAGATATGAATGTATATGCATGGGTGCCAAAAGCTAACATTTCAGGACCCTAGCAGGATCCCCAAAGAAGTGGGTACCAAAGGGCACATCTTCAACTTGTTTTGTCGGTGGACCAACCCTCATATGCTAGAAGCAAATGGATTCTCGATAGTGGTTGCTCAAGACATATGACTAGTGATTCTACCCTATTTGCAATACTATAGATAAAGAAAAAAGGATACGTCTCCTTCGAAAACAACCTCAAAGGGTATATTATAAGTAATGATAATATTGGTATCCCTTCCTTTCCTATAATAAAAGATGTATGTTTAGTAACATAATTAAAACATAAATTACTCAACATCAGTCACCTTGCTGACAATGGTTATGGTATTAATTTTGTGAAAAAATACTTTATTTATGAGAGATCATATGGTAACATCATTTATGAAGGTATTAAAGTAGATTATATATATATATATATATATATATATATATATATATATATATATATATATATATATATATATATATATATATATATATATATGTTTTCTATATTTAGGAGGATACTAACAATGCAGGTAGATAACTTTATGCTAACAAAGATGCGAGTTGGTTATGGCATATGTGTCTAGGACATGCAAATATGGATACAATTGCAAGACTATCTTCGAAGAAACAAGTAAGAGGCTTGCCGAAAATAACCTTTTAGAAGGATGTGGTCTGTGTTGATTGTGAAAAGAACAAAGCAATTGGATCTTCCTTTAAATCAATAAATGTTGTAACTACCTCTAGACCTCTTCAACTATTACACATGGATTTATTTGGACCTAGCAGAGTCGCCAATCTTAGTGGTAAGCTTTATGCTTACGTAGTTGTTGATGATTTTTTAAGATACACTTAGTTTTATTTTCTTGCAAATAAAAATAAGATATTTTTTGAATTTGTAATATTTTATAAAAAGGTACAAAATGAAAAAGGTTTCATGATTACTCATATCCGAAGTGATGGAGGCGAACTCGAAAATACAGATTTCAAAAAAAATTGTGACTCAAACAATTTTCTCATGAATTTTTTTGTCCTAGAACTCCTCAACAAAATGGTGTTGTTGAGCGGAATAATAGAAATCTCGGTGATATGGCCAGAGTCGTGCTAAATTAATTTTGTCTTCCAAATTATTTTTAGACAGAAGTTGAAAATACAACATGCTACATTCTGAATAGGTTTCTAATTTGACCTATCTCGAAGAAGACACCCTATAAGCTTTGGTTTAATAGAACTCCTACTATTTCTTATTTCAAAATATAGATGTTTCATTTTAAATATCGAGTATAACTTAGGTAAATTTGATTCCAAAGCTGATGAAGATATTTTTCTTGGTTATGCTTCAAAAAGTAAAGATTTTTGGGTTTTTAATAAAACTTCATTAACTGTTGAGGAATCTATTAATGCCATTTTTGATGAGCTTAACAGTTAAATGCCTAGTGATTGTGATGATAAAGATGTCGGAATAATATCCACCAAAACCTCTGAAGATAGAGCAACCGGTACAAGCTATCTGAAGAATTGACCAAAAAGGATGTGATTCAAGGCCGATCATCCAAAAAACTTGGTTATAGGTAATATGTCAAAGGGAGTAAGCACTTGATCTGCAACTAAAGATATCATTGCTAATGTAGTTTTTATTTTGCAAATAGAACCTAAGAATGTTGTAGAAGCTTTTTCTGATGAGTTTTAGATTTTCGCAATGTAAGAAGAATTGAACAAATTTAAGAGAAATTAAGCTTGGAAACTTGTTTCTAGCCCTAATGATTACTCTGTAATTGGCACCAAATGGGTATTCCAAAATAAACTCAATGAGGATGGACAAGTCACACGTAACAAAATAAGTCTTGTAGCTCAAGGCTATAATCAAGAAGTGGGCATTAACTATGACAAGACTTATGCTCCTGTGCGCAACTTGAGTTCAATCGCATGCTTTGTGCTTTTGCAAATTTTTACAATTTTAAATTATTTTAAATGTATGTTAAAAGTTCTTTCTTAAATGGTTTTATAAAAGAAAAAGTTTTCTTAGAACAACCCCCTGGCTTTGAAGATTTTAAAATTTTAAATCACGTTTTCATATTACGCAAGGCTCTGTATGGATTCAAACATGCCCAACATGCTTGGTATGATCGTCTTAGTTTCTTCATGCTTGAAAATAGTTTTTCAAAAAGAAAAGTTGATACGACACTTTTTATAAAAGCACATGATGACACTCTTTTATGAGTGCAAATTTACGTTGACGATATTATATTTGGGACTACTAATGAGCAACTATGCAAATAATTTGCTAAGTGTATGCAGCGTAAATTTAAAATAAGCATGATGTGAGAAAACTTCTTTTTTGGATTGCAAATCAAGCAGAATTCACAGAAAATCTTCATCAATCAAGCCACATACACGAATGACTTGCTGAAAAAATTTGATCTCGACAATGCAAAATCTATCGTCACTCCAATGGCTACATCTACAAAGCTAAACCTTGATGAAAGTGGAAAACCGGTTAACCAACGTAAGTATCGAGGCATGATTGGTAGCTTATTATATTTAACTACTAGTTGTTCCAATATCATGTTTAGTGTTTGCCTATGTGTTAAATATCAGGCTAACCCTAAGAAATCACATTTGTGTGCGGTCAAACGTATCTTCTGATACCTTAAAGGTACTTTAACGGTAGGCTTGTGGTATCCCAAAACCACATCATTTGACCTTATGGGTTACTTAAATATTGATTTTACTGGGTGCAAAGTTGATCGAAAAAGTACCAGCGACACTTATCATTTATTAGGTAAAGCATTAGTCTCTTGGTTTAGTAAGAAACAAAACTCTGTCGCATTATCAAATACTGAAGCTGAGTACATAGATGCAGGACATTATTATGTACAAGTTCTATGGATGAAACAAACCCTAGAAGACTATAATCTATGCAATAAGAACATTCATATTTATTGTGATAACACTAGCACCATTAATCTTATAAAGAACCCAGTATGTCACTCACGCACTAAACACAGAGAAATGCGTCAGCATTATTTACGTGATCATCAACTACACAGAGACATTTGTTTAGAGAACATCAGCTTGCAGATATCTTTACTAAACCCCTAGACGAGGACCGCTTCAACTTTATTCGTCGAGAATTAGGGATTCTAGATGCCGATGATGTATGAGTACATAAGCTGCTGAAACTCGGGTACAAGCCGAAAGGGCCCTTCTGTTACAAAGGTGTACATAGTCTTAAGTGACACGGTATGTAAGTTGTCATGCCCCGGCCCCGAGGGCCGCCCGGACCACCGCTCCTCCCTCGACGGGACCGGACGTGAACCACCGCGTCTCGGTGCACCGGACGCGAATTACCGTGCCTCGGCGCCTCCCCGACGGGGCAGGAAATGGCCTGTTTGATACCGGGACGTGATGCCGTACGAGCTTGGGGTTGCGCCCGCACAAGGCAATATCGTTAGAGTTTGTTTGGCTTTCATCGCATCAATCGAGTAAGCAGCAGAGGGATATTGTTGTAATGCAATGCATTTAGCCAACTGAGTATTCGAGGCAATTCAAGGGACTGGGTTCTCTCTTTACAAAGGCATCGTTCCATACATTATGCACCTTTATACGATAACAACTCGAGGCAATCGAAACCAGGATTCTGGGTCTTGGGGACTGAGGCACGCCTATCGCTCCCTCGGACGATCCAATACCTGCAAGCGAGTAAACTGTTGGTGGGTCGGCACTTTTATAAGTACTGGTGAGATAAAACAACTGAACAGAAGCAAGCATTCACTAAAACCAACACTAAGTAATCATGTTGTAAAATATTATATTACTAGTGATCTTTTTAGTTTTACATATGTTCGTTACATGTAGCAGAAGAACGGAGTCATATTACATTATTTTGGAAATATCTTTTAAAACAGAGTTTCATATGCGATATAAGCAAGCAAGCCGTTCGTTCTGTTTCAGGGTGTGCGCAGCGTGTCTCGTGAGACTCTAAGGATAAATGCACATCTAGACACACATGTATATCTTAGGGGCAGTCCTCTATCCAAGCCAACACAATAAACTAGCTATATGCAGTGTGGTCCCCGAGTATCTCAGGATCGACAGCTGTTGGTCCAGCATACCAATGACTCATTATCTGATGCTAATGGCTGCTGTGACTCATGGTTGCTTTTCACTATCATGGTAGCAGTCGTGATATATGCAGTTCAGCTCTCCACCAATAGCCATTGTCCGACCGATGTGAATGCATGGAAACATTATCAAATAAACTTTAGGATGTAGACGAGACGAACCATCAGACTATATTCTTGTTGCGGGGCAAGCCGCCTTATCTTTGAACACATTCAGGCACACGATATGGTTCTCTCGGAGCATAGGCGATAGTGAACATGTTCATGCAAACACATACTCTTAGACAAGCATTCAAGATTTTTAGTTAAGCAGACATGTTCGTTTCAAAGATAAGCTAGGTGAGTTCGTTCATTAATATGCAAGACAGGTTCTATCATTTTCTTATAAAAATATTGCAAGCAAAAACTCAGATTATTATTAAGGCGTGCAAGAATCAGAGAATGAAGTTCTGCCCACTCACCTTGATACATAATGCCGACGCGGAGCGGGGTATTACATACTTACCCACCAACAAAAAGTTTCGTCCTCGAAACTCCAAGGATAAACTTCTCGATATTTCGAGCATCGATAGTCCTCATCCCTCGTCGTACTCAATCGAAACAATCAAGCAAATCAAGTCCAGAAAATATTTGCACTTTGAGAATATCTATGGACTTATTGTATGGAACGCTCAATTGCAATACCATATCGATAATATCTCAGAGTCATAGCAACATATTGGGCCAAGAAATCGATTTCGCTCTGATACCATTATGTCACGCCCCAGCCCCGAGGGCCGCCCGGACCATCGTTCCTCCCCTGCCGGGACCGGACGCGAACCACCGTGCCTCGGCGCACCGAACGCGAATCACCGTACCTCGGCGCCTCCCCGACGGGGCAGGGAATGGCCCGTTTGATACCGGGACGTGATGCCGTGCGAGCATGGGGTTGCGCCCGCACAAGGCAATATCGTTAGAGTTTGTTTGACTATCATCGCATCAATCGAGTAAGCAGCGGAGGGACATTATTGCAATACAATGCATTTAGCCAACTGAGTATTCGGGGCAATTCGAGGGACTGAGTTCTCCCTTTACAAAGGCATCATTCCATACATTATGCCCCTTTATACGATAGCAACTCGAGGCAATCGAAACCAGGATTCCGGGTCTTGGGGACTGAGGCACGCCTATCACTCCCTCGGATGATCCAGTACCTGCAAGCAAGTAAACTGTTGGTGGATCAGCACTTTTATAAGTACTGGTGAGATAAAACAACTAAACAAAAGCAAACATTCACTAAAACCAACACTAAGTAATCATGTTATAAAATATTACGTTACTAGTGATCTTTCTAGTTTTACATATGTTCTTTACATGCAGTAGAAGAACGAAGTCACATTACATTATTTTGGAAACATCTTTTAAAATAGAGTTTCATACGCGATATAAGCAAGCAAGCCATTCGTTCTGTTTCAGGGTGTACGCAGCGTGTCTCATGAGACTCTAGGGATAAATGCACATCTAGACACACATACATATCTTAGGGGCAGTCCTCTATCCAAGCCAACACAATAAACTAGCTATATGCAGTGCGGTCCCCGAGTATCTCAGGATCGGCAGCTGTTGGTCCAGTATACCAATGACTCATTATTTGATGCTAATTACAGTTGTGACTCATGGTTGCTTTTTACTATCATGGTAGCAGTCGTGACATATGCAGTTCAGCTCTCCACCAATAGCCATTGTCCGACCAATGCGAATGCATGGAAACATTATCAAATAAACTTTAGGATGTAGACGAGATGAACCATCAGACTATATTCTTGTTGCGGGGCAAGCCGCCTTATCTTTGAACACATTTAGACACACAATATGGTCCTCTCGGAGTATAGGCGATAGTGAACATGTTCATGCAAACACATACTCTTAGACAAGCGTTCAAGATTCTTAGTTAAGCAGATATGTTCGTTTCAAAGACAAGCTAGGTGAGTTTGTTCATTAACATGCAAGGCAGGTTCTATCATTCTCTTATGAAAATATTGCAAGCAAAAACTCATATTATTATTAAGGCATACAAGAATCAGAGAACGAAGTTCTGCCCACTCACCTTGATACATAATGCCGATGCGGAGTGGGGCATTACATACTTATCCACCAACAAAAAGTTTCGTCCTCGAAACTCCAAGGATAAACTTTTCGATATTCCGAGCAGCGATAGTCCTCATCCCTCGCCGTACTTAATCGAAATAATCAAGCAAATCAAGTCCAGAAAATATTTGCACTTTGAGAATATCTATGGACTTATTGTATGGAACGCTCTATTGTAATACCATATCGATAATATCTCAGAGTCATTGCAACGGATTGGGCCAAGAAATCGATTCCGCTCTGATACCATTATGTACGTCCCGACCCCGAGGGCCGCCCGGACCACCGCTCCTCCCCTGCCAGGACCGGACGCGAACCACCGTGCCTCGGCGCACCGAACGCGAATCACCGTGCCTCGGTGCCTCCCCGACGGGGCAGGGAATGGCCCGTTTGATACCGAGACGTGATGCCGTGTGAGCCTGGGGTTGCGCCCGTACAAGGCAATATCGTTAGAGTTTGTTTGGCTATCATCGCATCAATCGAGTAAGCAACGGAGGGACATTATTGCAATATAATGCATTTAGCCAACTGAGTATTCGGGCAATTCGAGGGACTGGGTTCTCTCTTTATAAAGGCATCATTTTATACATTATGCCCCTTTATACGATAGCAACTCGAGACAATCGAAACCAGGATTCCGGGTCTTGGGGACTGAGGCACGCCTATCGCTCCCTCGGACGATCCAGTACCTGCAAGCAAGTAAACTGTTGGTGGGTCAGCACTTTTATAAGTACTGGTGAGATAAAACAACTAAATAGAAGCAAACATTCACTAAAACCAACACTAAGTAATCATGTTATAAAATATTACGTTATTAGTGATCTTTCTAGTTTTACATATGTTCGTTACATGCAGCAGAAGAACGGAGTCATATTACATTATTTTGGAAACATCTTTTAAAACAGAGTTTTATATGCGATATAAGCAAGCAAGCCGTTCGTTCTATTTCAGGGTGTACGCAGCGTGTCTCGTGAGACTCTAGGGATAAATGCACATCTAGACACACATGCATATCTTAGGGGCAGTCCTCTATCCAAGCCAACACAATGAACTAGCTATATGCAGTACGGTCCCCGAGTATCTCAGGATCGACAGCTGTTGGTCCAGCATACCAATAACTCATTATCTGATGCTAATGGCAGCTGTGACTCATGGTTGCTTTTCACTATCATGGTAGCAGTCGTGACACATGCAGTTCAGCTCTCCACTAATAGCCATTGTCCGACCGATGCGAATGTATGGAAACACTATCAAATAAACTTTAGGATGCAGACGAGACGAACCATCAGACTATATTCTTGTTGCGGGATAAGTCGCCTTATCTTTGAACACATTCAGGCACACGATATGGTTCTCTCGGAGTATAGGCGATAGTGAACATGTTCATGCAAAGAAATACTCTTAGACAAGCATTTTAGGATTCTTAGTTAAGCAGACATGTTCGTTTCAAAGACAAGCTAGGTGAGTTCGTTCATTAACATGCAAGGCAGGTTCTATCATTCTCTTATGAAAATATTTCAAGCAAAAACTCAGATGATTATTAAGGCGTGCAAGAATCAGAGAACGAAGTTATGCCCACTCACCTTGATACATAATGCCGACGCAGAATGGGGCATTACATAAGTGTCTTCGGACTACTGCTAGCTGGGATCCGGTCCAAACTGCCCACTCACCTTGTATACATACATACACCTCCACATACATATATATGTACACAATAAATACATATAACATAACATACACATATATAGATATTATCATATATATATAACTTCACATATACGTACACGTATATAATTGTATGATATATATATATATATATATATATATATATATATATATATATATATATATATATATATATATATATACAATACATATATAAAAATATTACTACATTTAAAAACTAATACATATGTAGAGAATTAGCTACACAATATATAACACATAGATATATAGATCTATGGCACACTAATACATAAATATATATTTACACAATAATATATATATATGTATTGTATATATATATGTATTGTATATATATATGTATTGTATATATATATATATATATATATATATATATATATATATATATATATATATATATATATATATATATATACATCACCAAGACTAAGAACAATAGAGAAATAGATCTAGAAATAAATTGCACAACACATAGAGCGTATCACACCCGTATCCCACTAGATCTAGGATACACTTGTGACACGAGTCCACCACATATCCAAACATACCCCGAAGGACACGAGTAAGTCTAAGATATTATTTATGAACAATACGAAGAGTCAAACACAAATTTACGTGTCTGTGTCAAAATGTGACATGCACAAAGTCATGTGTTGGAGGGAAAATCTCCAAATCAACACATATCACCAATTTGTTGGGATATGACCTACACATACCCAAATATGGACACGAAACTAGCCCAAACACACAAGGACATGCCAAATTTATCTATAGGACCAATTGACACACAACAAATTTCAATCTCGGAATATTCCCAAAATTGACACAAAAAGCACCATAACTTTCTCAATAGGCCTCCTATGAACACAAAACCAAATCCTATGGGTAGCCTATGTATATGGGTTGATTTCTCATGGTTAAATATCATATTTAGAACCTAAATTAAGGGAAAAAGCTGAATTGTACCTATTGAGAGATGGATTCCCAATGAAACCTCCAAATATGATGAAATTAGCCTCCAACTTGTAGATCCTTGCTCCTCTTTGTATATCCTTGCTTTCTCCTTCTAGATCCTTGCTCCACTAGCCTCCAATGTTGATTTGGAAAGAAATTGGGATAAAATTTTGGTAGAAAAATAATATGGAATGAAGAAATTTGGTTGAGGAAAATTCTAGATCTAGTTTTCAAAAGAAAAGAGGAGAGGGAAACTCCCCCCCTCTTTTAAATAGGCTGGCCCCCTCTACCCCTTCCTCAAAATACTATGTAATGTCCATTATACCCCTTGGAGCCTCTCATGAAGAAATAATTAAGGAGAGAATCTTCTAATCTAATGGTTTAATTAAATTAATCATCCTCCTAATCCATGGGCTTTCTAGTTGGGCTCAATTCTAACAATTAATATATGTTGGTCCATGAGTCTAAACTAAACTAGTCAGGTCCACTAACACAAGTCCAAAATAAATAACTAACAACTAACAACAATTAAATAATATAATAAATAATTATTTAACATGCACAATATTTAATTAATTATGAATTTACTAAAATACAAAATGTGGTAGTGACAGATCATCATGACCCAATCGGGTTAAAAGTCATGTACTGCATCGTATAAGAAGCCCTATTTCAGAAATTTTTTTACTGTTTGTATCCAGCAAAAGATATGCTATGAACAATTGGCCTACCAGAAGGTTGTTCCCTGTCCCCCTGCGAAATACTAGAGGATCACCCTTGGTATTCTCAGTCGATTTTTTTTATGATCTGAAGGCAAGTCTCAACATGATATTTCTATGTTCAATAAACAAAAATAGGAAAGAAGACAAGAGCTTGTGGCAGTCAACTCAATTTCATTCAAAACAACACATCATTTACAAAATATGAGCTTTTTATCGATGTAGAAGCATAAAAAGTACGTCTCCAAAGAATTATAGATTCAAAGGAAGAATGGTTTACTCTTTTACAAAATAGGCTAATAAGAAGAGTAGCACACTCTATCAATGTTTCAGAGTATGGCACATTTTTTTCAAAACAGAACAGAGGAGCGCTTTGGTCCAGCTTTACAGATACAAGCGCACAACTCTTACGTTTCTTCTTCCACATTTAATGCAATAAGTATAACAGACTATCACAGCAGTCGAGAAGATCAAAATCATTATGACAAAGATTTTCAGCATGCAGACCCAGGTTATCATTTAGTAGTCTATCCGGTTAAACTCTTACAGAGTGTGTCATTATGCAAAACTCTTACAGAGTGCGGCATTGTGCCAAACTCTTACAGAGTAATGCATTATGCCAAACTCTTACAAAGTATGCCATTGTGCCAAACTCTTATAGAGTGCACTATTATGCTAAACTGTAACAGAGTACGCCGTTACAGCCACTATCTCCAAATCTCATCAAAGTGCGCCATTATGGCCATTGTCCTCAAACTCCATCAGGATATGCCAATGTTGCTGAATTCCTACAATTGTGTCCCGAAGACTATAACGGATAGTGAGCGATTATGATTATATGTCTTTCATGCCTTGTTTCTTGTGAGATGTGTACAAATAATTGGCCCCACGACCTATATTTTCTTTGTATAGGAAAGCTATGTGTCAAGCAGGCAACATGTTGTGCACCAACTCAGTAGAACGTGGGCTATAAAAACACTCAAAATTGCACGCCCAACGGCAAACACGGTATAAATTTCCTACGCGCATATTCTTATAATTGTTCCTAAGTGCTATAAATATGGAATTAGTGCATCCTACACACACACGTACAGGGAGAAAAAAATAGAAGCTCTACGTGACAGTGCTGCCGAGTCTTTGTTACTCATGTTCTTTAAGTGTTCAAGGGTTCTAGCATTTCTTTTTAGTGTCGAGTGGTCCAAGGATTAAGTGATCGACCGTAGATCAGATCTCCATAGCTTACTTTTCCAGAATTATTGTACTTTAGATTCTTGTATAGGATTTAATGTATTTTTTTCTCTCTCAAGTTTGTAATACAAAAGTTCGTATAACTTTTTTGTTTATGGAAAACAAAAATGGCAACTCTGCTGGGGACGACCTTCTTCTCTGATGAGAAGGTGATAGCTCAACACGACACCGCGTTGGTTGGTACAACACAGAAGACTTTGGTCATGAAGTTCGACCAGAAGGCCTACGAAGAGATGCTTGCAGGGGGTAGTGGTAGCTCCTCAACTGCAGCCAATTCTAAGAAGGTTCGCAAGACGTGGTTACCCAAGCCCCGCTCTTCCTACTCCGATGTTGTTGTTAACAAAGAAAAGAAGGTGTTGAGTTCTACTAAAGAGGATTCCCTCATTGATTCCCCATCCCCAGTCTGTGACTTGGTGAATAATAATCATTAATCCCCAGTTTGTAACTTGGTGGATACTCCCCCTAGCCACGCTAGTGTGATAACTAGGGGAAACAAATTATGACGTCCTCGCAACAACAAGCGAGGGATGAACCAATCTTTCCTTGACAGAGTAACTTATTACGATGCCAAGGGGATTGTTTACCTCATGCTGCCTACTTTACATGAGCCCAGTGCAATGCACGGAGCAGATTCAATAGGGACTTTGCTACCCAAAGTACTAACAAACTCTCTGCCATATTCAAAACACTTGGCAAGGAAGTTGCTCAACAACTGCGCCATCCATGGAAAGACTTCTTGTGCGCACAAAGCAAGTCTAAAAAAGGAACCTCTATGTCGCAGCTCAAAATTAGGCATACTATTGAAGGAAAGTTGTGTGCCATTACTCCTTAAGATCAATAGTGTGCACCTAAAACACAAGATCTATGTGCAAAATTATGCATGCAGAGACAGAAAATGTGCACTCCTGGAGAAAGCACCATTCAAACTAGTACTTCACTCTATACACATGGTATCAGAAATGTGTATTCAAAGTAGAATGCACAAGATAAAAAAAGTAGAGTTTGCCTTCCTCTTCTTCTACTATTACTCCTCCTGATTTACGCAAAATTCTTGTACAAAGGTAAGAGAGAACCCAATGTACCTACAAAGGTGCTTCCAAATGAGCACCATTGTAGTTGTCATCAAGTTGTAATCAACTATTTTTCCCCTAAGATAGTTGAACCCTCTTCTAAATGGTCTGTGTTCGACCGTTTGAGTTACACTTTGCCCACTAGACATCATTCTAAGAAGCAAGTTGATGAACTAAAAGATGATGATGAGTTACTTTTGGATCCAGTCTACAAGGCTTTGAGGCTCCCTCGTAGAGGAAAAGGTTCCAAAGAAAATAATTCAAGGACACCCAATCAAAGGAGATTTGACCAACTAGTTGAATCTTTTGAGGGGGTATATCAAAATACTCGTTCTCGAATACAAAAACTCTCTCTCCCAAAGAATGGTCGTTCTTCGGAATTTGAAGCTGACTTCCTTGGGGTAGCAATCCTCCAAAATCCAAAATCGACAGTGTAGACTCCAACTACATAATGCAATCCACTAGTTCTTCTATTATCAATAGAGAAGTGGATGCATATGCTATCGGTGATGAACAAGCCGCTCCTCCATCTAGAAGGACTAAACATCATCTCAGCTCACTAAAAACTGCACTCAAGGATATGTATTCAATGATGCAAAGAATGCATAAAATAATGATGGCTCAGCATACTGTCACATCTGTACCGGTCCAAGTTGCAACATCCATTCTGGTACAACCATCTCCTGGGGTAGTACCACTGCTGGGTAATACAAATCCAGATGCTAGTCTTAATCAAGAGTCAATAGCACTGACTCTCAACGCTCTTAATGTTGGGGGTGGTCCTATGTTGGTGGTTGTGCAAGTTCAACCCACATCCCTTCAGTCCTTATCATCAAGCTGCAATCGAACTGGCCTCTACCTTCATGGGGTTCTTTATTGAATATGTGCCTCAGTTACAAAACATGGAAGCAGACGCCCTTGTTGGGTTAGTAGCTTCTTTGGCCATTCCTTTAAGGAAACAACATTCGATCAAAGTAAGCAGTGAAGAACTATTTTATGCTAAAAACAACTTATAGATCGAAAGAATCTTTGAAGTGGAATCTACTCCTGATTCTGAAGAGTGGAGAGTTCCTTTCATAGATTATGTAGGATATGGGATCCTTCCAACCGAAAGAGGCTACTTCGATTAAGAGACATTCGCTCTAGTTCTACTATGATGCAGCATCCAGGATATTATATCGTCGCTCGTATGATGGACTCCTATTATGATATCTTTCAGATCTTGAAGCAAGACGAGTACTCCGTGAGGCACATGATGGTGTTTGTGGAGTGCATCAACCAGTCCCAAAACTACAAGATAGGCTCAAAAGTATGGGGTACTACTTGCCTACCATGGTAGTCGATGCTATAGATTATGCTCGCAAATGCAGAGTGTGTCAAATTCATGTTGACTTTATTCACCAACTGTCAGAACTCTTGTATCCAACGGCAGCATCCTGGCCTTTTGAATCTTGGAGAATGGATATTATTGGCCCTATTATCCCACCTTCGCCAGGGGCCATCAGTTCATCTTAGCTATAACCGATTATTTCTCCAAATGGGCAGAAGCAATACCGCTAATCGAAGTAAAAATATCCGATGTGATTAGCTTCGTCAAATATTACGTCATCTATCGCTATAATATTCCTTGGAGGATAATACATGACAATGGGCCACAGTTTGCTAGTCAAGCATTCTATCGGTTCTGTGATAAGAATCGAATCTAAAATGTGGCATACACTACGTAAATCCTGCAGCCAATGGCTTAGTTGAAGCCTTTAACAAGACCATAATCAAACTCCTCAAGAAGTTAGTTTAACCCACATCCCTTCAGACGACTACACTACCTCAAAATGATCAGACATAACAGGCCATCAAGGAATTACGGGCCCAATTCAATGCCATGACTAATAGGGACAAGCTCTAAAAACTGGGGATTAGACAGTCTTTCCCTCCTGAATGGCATAAGATTGTCTACCCACCTAAATACAAGACTCTAAACATAACCCCTTTTGACGGAACAACGTCACCTGGATGACACATGAACTACTTCAAAACGGTTACAGGGCACATCCCGCAAGATAATGCCTTACTTACTAAGTTGTTTGTCGGAGCTTTGTCCGAAATAGCTTTTGATTTGTTCTGTAGTCTTACTGATAACTGTATTTCATCATTAGAATTTTTATGAAGCCTTTTTCTCCCTAGTTTTACGAGGGAGGTTATGGCCATGACGATGTCATCTCTCATCGATACCAAGCAAAAGGAGGAGTCTGCTCGCGAATTCATTGAGCGCTTTAGATAAATAGATCTAAAAATGCCTCTTGGTATTCCTGAGAACCACTTGATGGATACCTACAGAAAAAACTTTTTACCGCAAGTGAGATTATGTATTTGTACGGCTCAGTTTGAGGATCAGACAGCCTTGATCATGAATGCAGACGTGGCTGAGCAAAATACAAAAAGTGTTAACTTTGATTTTCTGAAGTTTAAGAGTTCAGAAGATAAAGGCAAGCACCTTTTCAACATAAACCAACAACAACAATAGTTGTCGCAACAACAAAGAAAATGATGCCCTTGTTATAAATTTAGCCAAACGGTCAACCTCTCATCCGAAACAAAAAGCTCCAGAGTCCTCAAAACTGAAGGAATAATACTCCTTCGATGAGAATGACATAATTAGTATTTTTGATTGCTTGATGAAGAGTAACAAACTGCAGCTACCTAACATCAAAAGACCAGACGAAGCTGGCAAGGTCGATGATTTGAAATACTATCTATTCCACCGGTACGTGCACCACCCCACAAAAGCTTGTTATGTGATGAAAAGAAAGATCTAGGAGCTGATTGATTCCCAAGCTATCACATTGCACAATAACGAGAAGATGGTTACAGCTAATTTGGTGTCACTTCAATTTGGGGATTTTCTAGCTCAACAAGTGCCACATGGGGTAGTTCCAATACCAAGGAAAACAATGGAAATTGTTAATTTTTCACCAACCTGTGATCAAACTAAAGGTCTAGTACCTCTTACTACTAAACATGGCAAAATTATGTGGATCCATCTTGATCTCTTGGAAGACTTGGGACAAGAAGTTGTTTCTTCAGGCCCTAAATCCAAGAAGAAAGGATGCAAGGGTCGATATGATTTCTCTGGAATATAATTTAGATCGGATCCAGTACGGAGATGAAGCTTCTCTTGAACCTAGACTTCAGGGTCTGAACTTATCTCCAGGTACTTCAGCAGACAAGCCTCATATGACTCACCAACAGTTTTATTGGTTAGGTAGTGTTCCTTTGTACAGAGCACACTACATTTTTAATACAAGACACAATTCAAAGGGCATGTCCGCTCCCAAGTCTACCCTTCTTTCATCAGCAACTCAGTCAACAATATCTGACAATGAGAAACCTCAATTTTATCACTACAGCCAGTAATCTATCCATCTTATGCAAAAGATGGGATATGATATTCAAAAATATGAAGGGTTGAACTTTAGTAAGGGATGTCGCATTCCATTGCAACCTCAAGGTAATCTTGGAAAGTATCGCTCTGGATTAGGATATAAAGATGATAGCACGCGAAGTCACTCCGACGAATCAAGGAAGAAACATATAAAAAGGAAGGTTAAACCATGTCATATGGTTCTCCTTTCTCCAGTACCCGAGGAGGTTATGACAGGCACTAGGTCTAAAAAAAGAATACCATAAGACCCACAAGTAGGCTCAGGAAGATACTCCTCCAACTTCGTCTCCCAATGCTTCTGTTGAGCCTGGTCCTTCAAAGCCCACGGCATAGGAAAAGGGGAAGAAAAATGAGGTCTGATTTGACAAAACTTTGAAGAAGAGTCCGCCACAAGGACTTAACAAGCCGTACAATTTTGACATATTGGTACAACTTGCCAATACACCTGCTCGACTTTCGATCTTTGAGTTACTTCGCCTTTCAAAAGAAACTCGGGTCACTTTGAGTGAGGGACTCACACATGCTGACTCGTACTTGACCCAACTCAAGACTTTAACTGAAGATCCTGTGGAATGTCCTCATTGCCATAGTGTCATAGAAAAGATTCCTAACATTACTTTCACACAATATGATATATTGTTGAAAGATAATCGGTACAGTAGGCTATTGAATTACACGGGTTACGTCGGTTCTATCAAAGTGAGCCGGATTCATATTGACCCAGGATCCTCTCTCAGTATTATTCCCAAAAGCATGTTGCAAGCCTTGACGATACCGACCCACAGCCTATCAACCACCAACACCACCATCTTAGGTTTCAATAACAGAAGAAGCCGACTACTAGGAAATATACGCCTGAAAATTCAAATAGGCGATCTTCGAACTGAAGTCACATGTTATGTGATTGATTTGGAAGTATCCTATAACATTCTACTTAGACGACCATTGATACACGAAAAAAAGATTGTTCCTTCCACTTTGCATCAATGCTTCAAATATGTAGATAACTAAGAGGAGGTCAAAACCGAGATTACAGACATCAACCCCTTTAAAGGTGTTGAATCATATTACTCCGACTCTACATTGTAAACGTTGGAGTACATAAAAAATGAAGCCAATAAAGCTGATGATGAATTCGGAAACGCTCTTAATCAAGAACCTCTAAGAATCTTGGTCAAAGGGTGAATTACTCGTCCGAGTTCTTCAGAACCCCTTATCATTAATTTTCGCAAGTCTTCACACGAAGAAAAGGCTAAAGAACCACTGGTGATAAACCAAACTAGAAAAGCACCTCCACTTGTCATTGACCTTCATCGTAACAACCAAACAATGCCATAAAACCAACCCTTGATCATCAATGTATCTAAGCCTCCAATTAAAGCTGAAGCTTCTGTTGATTATGTAGAGGGGGAAGAAATATTATATTTTATAAATAAAGAGGATTCTCATGTGCACTATATTGATGTTGATCCCTTGTCGAAAGAGTTCTTAAAGGCCCTGTATGCCTATGAGCCTCTATCTATACCAGTAGCCTTGCCACTTCAAAATAGTACATCATATAGTTCCCACGAAGACGCCTGCTTTATAATCCTGGCAAGACAAAATGATTAACGTCAAATACTTTTTGGTAAGGGCAGGAACAAAAAGATTACGCATGCCAAATATTCTAATGATAATGGTGGAAAACAATAATTTCATCGTTATAGCCGGCCAACTAAAGATATTATTCAGAAGATAGGCTACAACATGTAGTCTGGCAAAAGGCCCAATTACGGAAGAGGTAGACGTACTCCCATATGTCATCTCTCTCTCTAAAAAGAAAGTCTGAGATTTATTACCATAAAATCGGTCATGGTTTAGGGTACCTCACACCTTCGACAACACCTGAAGGCTCAGAGTCAGAAGAGAAAATATGTTAGCATTCATCTGACTCATCATTTTGGATTCAGATGCAAGCGTCGGTGAAGTATTCAAGCATGCTCTTTCTGTCAACATGGTATCAGCTGACCTAGATCATAAAGACGATACAAATTTAGAACCCTTCAAAAAAGATATGTGGGCACAATAAATAGATTCACAATGGGAACTTCGGTTAAAACAACGTAAACTACCTACAGAGGATAAAATTATTCAAATCGATGTAGGAGAAGAGTTCTTCCTAAAACCTATCTTCATCAGCAAAAGCCTTTCAGAGGAAGATAAACGAACTCTGGTTCAGTTAATAAAAGAATACATTGATGTCTTCACCTGGGATTATGAGGATATGCCTGGTCTGGATCCTCGAATAGCTACATACAAGCTCAACATCCTTCCTAACGCTAAACCAGTCAAACAACAATAGTGACAATTTCGTCCAGATATGATGGACGCAATTGAAACTGAAGTCAGGAATCTAATAGTATGCGGCTTCATTCGAGAAGAACAATATCATGATTGGGTAGCTAATGTGGTCCCAATCATAAAGAAAATGGGAAAGTCTGTGTCTACATAAATTATAGGAATCTAAACTCGGCCTGCCCAAAAGACGAGTTTCCTCTTCCTATCATGGATGTCATGATCGACAATACCTGCGCCTTTGAGCGTATATCGTTCATGGATGAATTCTCGGGATGTAATCAAATTAAGATATTTTTCAATGACAAAAAACACACTTCTTTCCGTACACACTAGGAGTGTACTGTTATATAGTCATGCCCTTTGGTTTGAAGAATACAGGAGCAACGGATCAACGAGCCATGACTACAATCTTTCACGAACATCTATGGAAGTTAGTAGAATGCTACGTAGATGACATTTCTATCAAGATTAGTTTTAAAGATGACAACCTTCAATACATGGAGATGGTATTCAAGTTAATGCATCAACATCAACTGAAGATGTATCCAACCAAATCCTTTTTGGTAGTCTCCAGGAGCAAGTTCCTCCGATTTGTTATAACTTCTAAAGGTATTCATATTAACCCTAATAAGGTCAAAGCCATTCTTGAAATGCAACCTTCAGGTAACCTTAAAGAACTTCGTGGACTACAAGTTCGTCTGGCATATATCAGAAGATTTATCTCAAATCTCTAGCAGTAGTAGTATTTGCACTTAAGCTATGGAGGCACTACTTATATGGTGATCAAGTAGAAATATTTACGGATCATAAGAGTCTAAAGTATGTGTTCATGCAGAAGGACCTGAACATGAGGCAGAGAAGGTGGCTAGAGTTGTTGAAAGATTATGACATAAAACTTCAGTACCATCCAGGCAAGGCTAATGTAGTAGCTGATGCCCTTAGTAGAAGAGGTGGAGAGTTTATGTTGACTCTCAGAAGCACATTCTAGAAGACTTAAGAGAGATTGGTATTGAGATAGTCCTTCTATAGAGTACATGTGTTCAGTCTAGCCTATAGATTCAGTCAACTTTGATAGATAAAATCAAGCTAGCTCTGGCAGAAGACACGAAGATTCAAAAGCTCCGAGAAGAATGTGAGTCAAGTCTTTGAAAGGAATTGACAATACATGTGGATGGAATGCTAAGGTTTGAGAATCGTCTATGCGTACCAAACAGGGATAATCGACAAAAAGTTATGAATGAAGCACACCGTTCCTAGTATTCTATTCATCCGAAAGATATAAAAATGTACCAAGATATCAAGCAATACTTTTGGTGGAACGGAATAAAGAGGAAAATAGCATGCTTCATATTGCGATATCTGATATGTCAGCAAATGAAGGCAGAACAACAAAGATCGGCAGGATTATTACAACCGCTTCCTATTCCAGAGTGGAAGTAGAAATATATCACAATGGGCTTTGTGACTGTTTTACCTAGATCACCGACTGGTCGAGATGCAGTTTGGGTGATAGTAGATCGTCTCACAAAAGTAGCTCACTTTCTTCATTTTTGAGTACGATAACCTACAGAATAATTGGCTGAAATATATATGTGACAAATAGTGAGACAACATGGTATCCTAGTAAGTATCGTGTCAGACCGAGACACACAGTTCACTTCTCATTTTTGAAAAAGTTTGTACCAGAGCTTGGGCACCAAGTTAAGATTCAGCAGAGCTTACTACCCTCAGACAGACGGGCAATCAGAAAGAACCATCCAGACATTAGAAGATATTCTACAAGCATGTACCTTAGATCTTAGTGGATCTTCGGAGAATCACCTTCACTTGGTGAAATTCTCGTACAATAATTGTTATCAGGCCAGTATTCAGATGGCATCTTTTGAAGCACTGTACGACAGAAAGTGTTGGTCACCATTGGCTTAGGACGACATTGGTGAACGAAAGATATTAGGCCCTGAAATAATTACGCAGAAAGTAGAAGTTGTCAAGCAAATTAGAGAGCGACTTCGGGTTGCATAATATAGACATCATCATTGGGCAGATCAGCATCGTAGACCTTTAGAGTTTTATATCGGAGACCACGTGTTTTTACGAATTTTGCCTACCCATGGAGTCATTAGATTCGGGGTTCGCGAGAAATTTAGTCCCAGATACGTAGGTCCGTTCGATATTCTCGAGCGGGTAGGCAATGTTGCTTATCGTCTTGCCCTTCCGGCTTCGCTACGTGAGGTATACGATGTATTTCACGAAATTGGCAAGGTGTACTTGCCTAACGCGATCTTCTAGCCTAAACCTTCTAGTCCACCACTACGAAGGGGTTCAGAAACCACACTCCTGGTCTCAATATCATGCTCCAAGCTCGAAAGAGAAATGAAGAAGAGAGGAGAGAAAAAGCGAAAGAAAGAAATAAAATAACTCAAGTACTATTTATAGAGAAATATCTCAAAAATATCTCGAAAAGTGAAACAAATATCTGTCGGGTAGTATACCGTTGGTATACTGATCAGGTAGTAAAGTTTTAATTTTTGAGAATTTCTTAGCTTCCTCGAGATCAAATAAAATGCAATAACTAGCACAAAAATATGTATCTGCATAAAATACGAATACTGTGAGACGAGTCTCATAATTAGATGATAGATCCTCCAAATTTTCCCAGTGGAATGACCCTCAGATCCTACGAAACATTATCGTTGAGATCATAAAATGTCCCCAAGCAAACAATTGTATTCTTAGAGCCCAGTCGCTCTAAGAATATCTTATTTTTGATCCCCAGTTGGGTTGGAGATAATCTATTCTTGAATACATTTCCCTATCCCGGCTGAGATATAGCCAACAACGATTCACGTCCATATTACCTTTGAACTATTGTCTGTTCATTCTTCCCAGTAGAGTGAATTTGTCGTTTAAGAAAATAATCACATCTATATTACCTCTTAGTTGTTTTCCTATAAAAATATAGATTTCCACAGAAGTAAAATCTGCTACAACCATATTACCTCTGAGCAGATATCCCCAGTAGAGTCCTAACCCTAGAAGTTTGCTATGTCCACATTACCTCTGAGCAAATGTCCTGCCTATCGACTTTCTTCTATCGTGTGCATGTTACCTCTGATAGCGTAGGTTATTTCAACTTATTATCTATATCTAGTTTTAGGTACGCCACGGATAATAAGTCCACTAAAATTCACCAATGGAATTTTCCCTAAAAATAAAGTGTCTTACCATATACATAATACCTCCAAGTTATTTTCCTATAAAAATATAGATTCCCACAGAAGAACAATCTGCCACGTCCATATTACCTCTGAGCAGATATCCCTAGTGAAGTCCTAACCTTAGAAGTTTGCTATGTCCATATTACCTCTGAGCAAACATTTTGCCTATCGACTTTCTGCGATCACGTCTGTGTTACCTCTAATAGTATAGGTTATTTCAACTTATTATCTATATCTAGTTTTAGTTACACCATGGATAATAAGTCCACTAAAATTCTCCAGTGGAATGTCCCCTAAGAATGCAATATTATACAACGTCAAAATTTTCTCTAGTAGAATATTTGTATTCACAAAAATATTGATGACAATAGAGAAGTTCTAAGAAAGATTTTCTTTGATATTCAAGATCATGAGTACATATGATGAGAATCTATTTCATCCAAATTTTTATTGATATTCAAGATCATGAGTACATATGATGGGAGTCTAATACATTCAGGACTTTCTTTATCAAGTGCCCCTCCGTGTTGTTTCTGCCACCGACGCAAGTGAATTTGGCATTAGAGGGAACTCAACGCATTCTGGGTCATCCTTTTTTCAATCTTGTCAGTGCAAACCTCAGTATATGAGAGCTTCCTGCACTCAAGGATAATGTAGAAGGAGCCAAAAAGTGCAAAACTGGGCATGCATATATTATTCAGTATGCACGAGCCCTCTTCTGCCATATGGATGTGCTGAAGACAGAGTTTTGATTAGGAATCAATCCAAACCCTGTAATAAAAACTGTGGTATTGCAGCTGGTGGCGAGTCTCGTTTCGGTGAAAGACACAACTAGCATGTTGGGTAAACATGGACGGCTTTGCTTGTTATCAGTAAAGTCCTTCTTTATCTCTGGCAGAGCTATCGTATAAAAGAGTTCTTCGAACAAGGTGGTTTATGATATCCTTCCATGCTTCATCGCAGCAAAAGCAATTCAGGATAATCCCTGCATGAAAAACATAAAAGTTAATATCTAGCAAAAATTAATGTATGTAATATGCATATAACTAAATAGGCGCATAAACAGAGTTATGCACATAAAGAAAGTTTCTGAAGTCAGAAACAACTTATGCGCATAAACATCATGCGCATAAAGAGCCCCGACATAGAAGCAACTATTCTGGAGTATGCAAATATCTAGTTCTGCGTTTGATCATAACGCAATATTTTAGCTACATTCATGCAGACAGCAATAGTGCATGATTTCTCTACGCATGTTCACGATGAGTGTCTGAAGACAACTGCATTCAGGTGCATGATAAGTGGTTCTGGCAGCACATATTCATGACGATGCTTCTCACCAATGACCATACATGGTGAGTGTATTTTGTCTATGCTTGTTCATGATAATTTTTATCCATATGCAAGACTGTGCAGTTGTGTCTTTATGTTTGAGCACAAGCGGGCATCTTCATAAGAAAAGGATGCGACCTCCTTTATACCTCTGATAGAGGCTTGCACATAAAAATCAACATCCGTGCCCTCACTATCATCGGATTTCTTGGTTAAAGAAGAAAATAATTTGGGGAGCATAGAGAGAAGAACTTACGGTAAGAATTTTTTTCCCTATATGCCTATTTATAGGCACAGACTTGGGCACGGTCAACCTCAAATAACGCTTCAGTTTATAAGAAATCATTCACGGATAATGCTTTAATTAATATGATAAATTTGCTATGAATAACGATGAATCGGGCACCTTGATTATCATGATATGTGGCCAATCAATGGTAAAACAGACGCCCTGAACCTTGTACCCATGCGTCGAATATCACAAAACCCAAGAGGACCTATTCAATTGCATGAAGATCAAGGAGGATTTGATGGCCTGTCAGCCAGTCTATGCGCCATGGGACAGGAAGTCTATGCGCCATGCATCTTTTTCATGCTTCAGTCCCAAAATATATAGGACTAGGAATACGTAGCATGTCAGCCATATGTATGTGGCAACTCTAATATATTAGAAAACCATAACACATACATACGCTATTTTATGAATAAATAATCCACAAGTGGTACATATATATCGTCAACATAAGTCACAGACATCTATATCTCATCCACAAACACAAGTAGCGAAGTACAAAAATAAATACTAAAAGTCTCAAGTATGAAGCAATAAAAGAATGATAGTCGGGTGAAGACTAATTGTCACAACCACATTTTTTAGGAAAGAGTATTTTGATCATTTCATAATTAATTAAATATTATGCATGTTGACTATTTATTTATTGTATTATTTATTTATTGTTAGATGTTAGTTTATTATTTTGGACTTGTGTTAGTGGACCAAACTAGTTTAGATTAGATCCATGGACCAACATTAAATTCTAATTAGATTTAAGCCCAATTAAAAGCCCATTCATTAGGAAGATGATTAATTACGTTAAACCCATTAGACTAGAACCTTTTCTCCTTAATTATTTATTCATGAGAGGCCCCAAGAGGTATTTTAGACTTTACATTGTAGCTTGGGGAGGGGGTTAAGTGGCTGACCATGTAAATAGGGAGGGAGAATTTATCTCTCTTCATTTTTATTTTCAAATCTAGATTTAGAATTTCCTCTTTCAAATTTCTTTATTCCCACATCAAATTCCATCCAAATTTCTTTCCAATTCCTTCTCAAATTATTATTGGAGGCTACTAGAGCAAGGATCTACAAAGAGCAAGCAAGGATCTACAAGAAGGAGCAAGGATCTACAAGTTGAAGGCTCTTTTCACCCAATTTGGAAGTTTTATTGGGAATCAAACTCCCAATAGGTATAATTCAGTTTTTCTCCTTTAATTAGACTTTAAATTTGTGTTTTAATTATTAAGAACCACCCTATATTCTAAGGCTACCCATAGGAATTAAAATTAGGTTCATAGGAGGCCTATAGAGAAAGTTATGTGTTATTTTGCATCAATTTTGGGGGAATTCCGAGATTGACACATCTTGTGTTTGTCAATTGGTCAATTAGACCAAATTGACATGTGTTTGATTATGTGTGACTAGTGTCTTATCCATAATTGGATACATGTAGACTGTATCCCGACAATTTGGAGATACGGGTTAATTTGGGGGTTTTCTTCCGACACGGGGGTTTGAGCATGTCATATTTTGACACGGACAAGTAGATATGTATTTAGCTCTTCTTATTGTTCATAGTTATTATTTTAGACTTGTTCGTGTCCTTTAGGATATGTTCGGTAGTGTGGTGGACTCATATCACAAGCGTATCATAGATCTAGTGTGATACGGGTGCGATGCACTCCATTTGTTTGTTTTATTGTATTTTAGATTCAATTTGCCTTGGTAATAGCTATTAGAATATTATAGTTATCATTGTTATATGATATATATGTATATATATGTCATGTGTTATTCTATGTTTATTTTATGGTGATTGGTTTTTATATATATATATATATATATATATATATATATATATATATATATATATATAGATATCTTTGTATCTAGTGATATGTATATATAGTATACAGATATGTATGTGTATGTGTGTGTGTGTGTGTGTGTGTGTGTGTGTGTGTGTGTGTGTGTGTGTGTGTGTGTGTGTGTACATAGATGTGTGTGTATGTATGCTAGGAGGGGGTCAGGTTGCTAGCCAACAGCAAGCATAGAACAACAGCTACTGCAGCAGCAGCAGCAGCCAGCATGCAACATTGAGCAGCAACAGCAGGCAAAGCAGTAGCAGCAATGCAGCAGCTTGAGTAGCAACAACAAGCAAAGCAGTAGCAGCAATACAACAAGCTAGCACTGCATCAGCAATAACATGTAGTAGCAGCAACTGCAGCAAGGTGGCATAGCAATGCAGCCAGCATGCAGTGTAGCAGCAACTCCAGCAGCAGCAGCAGTAACTGCACAACAGCAAATGCAAGAGCAGTGTGCACAGCAGCTAGAGCAAGGTAAGGGGAGGTTAGTTAGCTTGATGTGTAGTTAGTTAGGTTAGTTACATTGTTAGTATATATATATATATATATATATATATATATATATATATAAACTACTAGATAACAATATGTGTATATATATATATATATATATATATATATATATATATATATATATATATATATATATATATATATATATATATATAAAATACTAGATAACAATATGTGTATATATATATATATATATATACACATATTGTTATCTAGTATTTTATATATATATATATATATATATATATATATATATATATATAAAATACTAGATAACAATATATGTGTATATATATATATATATATATATATATATATATATATACACATATTGTTATCTAGTATTTTATATATATATATATATATATATATATATATATATATATATATATATATATATATATATATATATATATATATATATATACTTCTTTACTAGTAGCTATATGTATGTATGTATGTATTGTTATGTTAGTAGGTAGCTAGTAGTATTGTATTAGTTAATGCATGTTAGTTATAGTTTAGAGTTTTGAGTAGTTAGTTATATGTTAGAATTGATATTACCTTGTGATACTAAGGTAATGTCAAGGTATTGATGGATACTCAAGGTATTGGGTTGTATCCAAGGTATTTGTGTTTGAGTATAAAGATGGGTGTGTAGTGGTGTGATTTCGCATTGGTTTAAAGCCAAGGTATCCACTTAGCATTAATTTAGTTAGAAATATTATATATTGTTGATTGTATATACATATTATGATATTTTTATATCTATTAAATTGTGTATCTTATGATACGGTATCTTGTTGGTTTTATAATATCCTAGTATAGCTAGTATGACCTAGTTACATAGTGTATGGACCCAATATCTTAGAGATAGACTCATACAACCTAAAAATAGCTAGTTTGACCAAGTTTGACTAGTTTGACCTAGAGTTTACCTAGTTTGACTATTTTGACTTAGAAATGGCTTTATGACCTAGTAGTTGACTAGTTTAACTTATTTTTATTCCAGAACCTTGTATTGATGTAATATTCGATATTTAGGTCTTCGAAGCACCGTACCGGATATCTTTGATACTGTTTATCGGATTTCAAGCGAGTACATTCTCTGATAGTTTCTCATTTATGATATCTTTTATGTCTCTTGTATCTAGTGTAGATATCTTTGATTTCTTGACACGATGGTTACACGGATTGGTATATCCGGATCTTGTCATGAGATGTTATTCCTTGGTATGTATGGTGTATCTTGTACAAGCCTTATTTCCTTGTTCTTCTTGTACATGTATAGATACTGATTCTTGGGGAGACTTGCTACCTATCCAGAGAATCCTGTGTCATAACGTACCATGGTTGGATCTACTATACCAGTCGGGGGCGGGGAGTATTTAGTGTAGATATGTGATCATACCCTCCTTGTGTCATGTCTTATTCCTTGAATAGTATTAATCATACACCGCACGTATGATTAACCAGGCCATAATTCTTGTATCAAGTTTCCAAGCCGATCACATGTTAAAGCTGGTACTCACTCACTTAGTCATTAGTATTTCTTGTTCATTTTTATATTGCTAATTCTCGTATTTATTTTCAGTATTTTCTTTATTGCATATCTTTTGTATCTGTATATTGCATCTTGCATATCCACATCTATTTACTGTTACATAGTTTATATTATTTATTAGAACTGCTGTTAGAGATGTACTTTGCTCCTTTTCTAACTAGATATTTTTTCTCAGATGACACTGAGGAGAGGTACCCCACTCACTATGGGCCTCAGGACATGGTTGGCTGAGAGCCAGAGACCTTGGCTTAGAAGGGTCTCATCCCGACTGAGATAGATGACCCAGGACTCGTAGCTTAGTAGTTAGTTTCCTTTTGTACTGGATTTGTCTCCAGCTCTGTTATTAGTATTTCTCTGAATCATTGGATATTATTTTACTCTTGTGAGTTGTATTTGTGACTCTTTTATTCTTTTATCATATTCGTGCTTTATTCCATCTATAGAATTATGGTTGAGTACATTCATATTATATTGGTGGTATTGTTATATCTTAATTATTAGATAGATAGTTTACCCAAATATTATTCTACCATCGATGCTGCGATGTAGGCTGGACGTTGTTCACTACTTGCATCCCTGCACCGGGTGTGGGTCATAATATATTTTTAGTGGTGGCCCATACAGGTATTCGAGGTCGCAATTAGTATGAGTCATAGTGGTGCTCTTATTTGAGTGCTATTACAAGCCTGTTTCAGAATATAGGATATAGGCTATAGGCTGAGAATACTCAATCACATCTAGAAAAAACTCTATTGATTTATTTCAAATGTTCTTCCTTGAATTTGATAATTGATCTTTAACTATCCTTCTTTGAATACATTATATCATGTGCCATATTGATTCTTTTTTTTCGCTTTGCCTCAGGATGTCGCCTAAGATTAGATCACAGCAGGGGAGAGCAGTTTCTGAGAGATCTGCGACTTTCTGAGGGCTTGCACCAGTCACTTCTCCGGTTATTGGCATATCAGCTTCGTTCGGGGGTCCACCTCCAACTCAGAGGACTGTTCCGGCTGTATCTGAGGGACTTCTACCTCCACCTTTTGTGCCGACAGATGCGACTCAGGTGTTCATACTGTTTTGCGAGATATTGGAGGCTCAGAGGGCTCAGTCCGAGGCACACCAGAGGCAGACTGACGTGTTACGGCAGGGAATTAAGAGTGCTCATCAGACTGCCTTTGCCGTAGTAGAAAGAGGAGTTCAGGTCCAGCAGCAGGTTGCTCCATAGGTTGCCCAGCTCCGGCAGGGTAATGTTCAGGACTTCAAGAAGCTGGAACCTCGGGTCTTCAAGGGGATGGAGGGCATCGTCTACGCTGATGATTAGCTCGAGGATATTAAGCATCTCATGAGGGTATCCCGTCTTGTTGAGGATCTAAAAGTTAAGGCAGTAGGACTTTAGCTGTTCGATATCGCCCACACTTAGTCCAGGAATAAGCCACTTCTTGCTGATGCAGGGCAGTCTTGGAAGGTATTCAAGGACCTCTTGATGCAGGGCAGTCTAGGAAGGTATTCAAGGACCTCTTCAAGAGGAAGTTCTTTGCTCGGGTAGATAGGTTAGACTTGGGGAGACAGTTTGAGATCCTTACCCATGGGAGCATGTCTGTGGAGGAATACGCTGCAGAGTTCGGTAGGATGAGCCATTTTGTGGAGTATTTGGTGAGAGAGCCGAAGGTTTGAGCTATCCGTTTATGCGAGGGTCTGAACTGGGAAGTGAAGATCCTTATTCCGTCTTTCTATGAGACCTATTCGGAGATACTTGCGGAGGCACACAAGGTTGAGCGGGAGTTGGGTTTGAAACCTAAGAGAGATCACGATTCTTTTCTGGGGGCTAACAATAGCACAGTGACTGCTAAGCGTCCTTATTTCTAGTCCAGGCCTTTTTAGCAGCCGCAGTAGCACCAGACTCTAACTAGGGTGCTATTTTACCAGGCATCACAATAGCAGGGACAGTCACAACAAGCTTCCTGCCACTATTGCAAGAAGCCCGGCCATATTTGGAAAATTTGTAGGAGAAGGTTGGGAGTTTGTCTATATTATGGTATAGAAGGGCATCAGCTGAGAGAGTGTAATTCCAATCCTCGTCGTACAGTTCAGGGAGCAGCTCTAGCTCAGAGGACACAAGCGAGGCTACCTGTAGTACAGCCGAGGGGACCGTCGCTTCCGACCCAGCAGCAGCGTTATGCCCAGCACCAGCATCAGGGAGGTTCACGTCAGGGATGAGCGTTCTTCTTGATTATTTTCCATCTTTAGCTTTGTTTGATAGTGGTGCTTTCCATAGTTTTATATCTGTTTTTTTTGCTCTGAAGCATTATTTGGTAGCTGAGTCTTTGCTTAGGACTTGTAAGATCATGACCGAGGGAGGCATTATCCTGGTTAATGATATTTACAAGGATCGGAGGATTACTCTGGGAGGATGGAAGCTGAGTGCGTGTCTACTTGTAATGCCTCTTTCGAGCTATGACATTGTACTCGGGATAGATTGGTTTAGTAGGCACCATGCTAGTATAGATTGTAGAGGAGGTAGAGTTTTGTTTAGCCCGCCAGGAAAGCCAGAGTTTGAGTTTGCTAGAGGAGCTGCAGAGTAGGGATAAGGCATTATCTATGGAGCTATGGTGGAAGACAAGGAGTTGCCACATCCGTTGATAGCACAGTTCTTGGATGTGTTTTCTGAGGATTTGCCAAGATTGCTGCCAGATCGAGATATTGAGTTCTCTATAGAGATGGTGCTAGGTGAAGAACTAATTTTACAGCATATCTATAGAGTGAACAACAACGAGTTGGTGGAGCTGAAGAAGCAAGTAGATGAGTTATAGGATAAGGGGTTTACCAGATCTAGTTCTTCACCGTGTGAAACTCCGATATTGTTTGTACCAAAGAAGGATAGATCTGTGTGCATGTGCATCGATTACAGGGCATTGAATAATCTCACTATCAAGAATAAATATCCGTTCCCACGGATTGATGACCTATTCGATCAGTTGAGTGGCGCCAATATGTTTTCCAAGATAGACTTGAGATCAGGCTACCACCAGATGAAAGTGAAGCCGAAGGACATACCGAAGACTACTTTTAGGACTCGGTATGGCCAGTATGAGTTTATGGTGATGCTGTTTGGGTTGACTAATGCTCCGGGGATATTTATGAATTTGATGAACAAGGTGTTCCACTAATACCTTGACAAGTTTGTGGTGGTGTTCATCGATGACATACTTATATACTCAAAGATACTGGAGGAGCACGAGGAGCAATTACGGATTATATTGGATGTGCTGGGGAAGGAGAAGCTGTATGGGAAGCTGTCCAAGTGTGAGTTCTTACTGGACAAGGTGGAGTTCTTAGGACATATTGTGACTGGTGATGGAATTTCAGTGGATCCGAAGAAGATTGCAGCAGTGGAGTCTTAGAATTCCCCGAGTTCAGTAGCAGAGATCAAAATTTTCCTGGGTTTGGCAGGCTACTACAGGAAGTTTGTACAAGATTTTTCGAGGATTGTTGAGCCGATGACTAGACTCACTAAGAAGGATGTAGAGTTTGTTTGGACAGAGGAGTGCAAGGTTGCTTTTGAGGAATTGAAGACAAGGTTGACGTCTGCTCCTATTTTGACCTTGCCATCAGGGTCTAGAGGTTTCACTATTTATAGTGATGCATCGGAGAAAGGTCTGGGTTGTGTTCTTCAGCATAATGGAAAAGTGATTGCCTATGCATCCAGGCAATTGTGTCCTCATGAGAAAAACTATCCTACATATGATTTGGAGTTGGTAGCAGTCATCTTTGCCCTAAAGTTGTGGAAACACTATTTGTACGGAGAGCATGTGGAGATCTTCACAGACCACAATAGCTTGAAGTACATTTTCACTGAGAAGGAGTTAAATATGAGGCAGCGTTGGTGGCTGGAACTAATGGAGGATTTTGACATATCTTTGTAGTATCATCCTGAAAAATCTAATGTAGTTGCCGATGGCTTGAGCAGGTATCTGGTAGCTATATTTTTGACGCAATATCGGTATTTGTTGGAGGACTTGGAGAGCTTGGACATTGAGGTGATAGTTTCTGGTTTTTCCATACAGATGTGGGGGTTACAGATACACTCTGAGTTGATGGACAGGATCAAGGCATCCCAGTATGAGGATGTATCTCTGAGGAGCATCAGAGCTCAGGTGAGAGCAGGATTGGAGGATGATTTCACCATTGCTGAGGATAGTTCTTTGTGGCATGGTGTTAGATTATGTGCGCCTAGTGGAAAGTTACGTGAGGAGGTGTTACAGGAAGCACATCACTCTCAGTATTCCATATATCCAGGTACCAACAAGATGTATCAGAATATACGAGAGAGTGTGTGATGGTATAGTATGAAGAGGGAAGTGGCACAGTTTGTATCAAAATGTTTAGTGTGCCAGCAGGTGAAAGATGAGAGGCAGAGGCCAGGTGGTTTACTTCAGCCATTACCTATTCCAGAATGGAAGTGGGAGCACATTACTATAGATTTTGTGTCCGGACTTCTACGATCTCTAGGAGAAAAAGATACGATTTGGGTCATCGTTGACAGGTTGACTAAGTCGGCCCACTTTTTGCCTTTCAAGGTTGGTTTGTCTAAGGAGAAGCTGGCAGAGATGTATGTGAGGCAGATCGTCAGGATACATGGGGTTCCCATCAGCATAGTCTCGAATCGGAATAGTCGTTTCATTTTTTATTTTTGGAGGAGTTTACAGGTGAGTTTGGGCACCCAGCTCAAGTTCAGTACTATAAATTAACCCCAGACGGATGGACAGTCAGAGAGGACTATTCAGACACTCGAGGATATGTTGTGCAGCTATGTACTATATTTCGAAAAATCTTGGGAGGAACATCTTCATTTGGTAGATTTTGCTTACAACAACATCTACCAGACTAGTATAGAAAAATCACCATTTGAGGCTCTGTACGGTCGAAGATATCGTACTCCCTTGTTATGGTACGATGTTGGAGAGAGAGCTTTGCTAGGGTCAGAGATGGTTGTGGATTTAGATGAGAAGGTTAAGATAATCATAGACAAACTTTGAGTGGTGCAGGACAGACAAAGGCATTGGGCCGATAGCTACCGGAGACCTTTGGAGTTTGAGGTATAGTCATAGATTTTGTTTTGTGCTTGATATTGGTTGTTTGTTATAGATTAAGTTCTTAAGGTTATGTTTTGTTCTAGGTTGGTTTTCTGGTGTTTCTGAGGATTTCTCCGATACGAAGCACGATTCGCTTCAGTGGAGACGGAAAGCTTAGTCCGCGATTCATCGGACCTTTCAGTATTCTCGAGAGGGTCGATGCAGTTGCTTATAGACTAGACTTGCCACCTGCATTAGAGGGAGTGCACAATGTGTTTCATGTGTCGCAGTTGAGACGGTACATGGCAAAACCTAGTCACATATTGGATCACTCGGAGATAGAGATGGGCCCTACTCTTAGCTATCCAGAGCAGTCAGTTGAGATTCTGGATCGAAGAAAGAAGGTGCTGAGGGACCAGACTATTCCCTTGGTACGCGTCGCATGGAGGCATCACTCTCCCGGGGAGTCTACCTAGGAGAGAGAGGATAAAATGCGAGAGCGTTACCCATACTTGTTTGTGCCTTGAGGTATGTTCTTTCCTGATTCTGTTCTATTTTTATTTTCTGGGAATAATTTCGTATTTGAATTTTGAGGACAAAATTATTTTAAGGGGGGTAGACTTGTCACTACCATATTTTCTAGGAAAATATATTTTGGTCATTTCATAATTAATTAAATATTGTGCATATTGAATATTTATTTATTTATTATATTATTTATTTATTGTTAGATGTTAGTTTATTATTTTGGACTTACGTTAGTGGACCTAACTAGTTTAGATTAGATCCATGGACCAACATTTAATTCTAATTAGATTTGAGCCCAATTAGAAGCCCATTCATTTGGAGGATGATTAATTAAGTTAAACCCTTTAGACTAGAACCTTCCCTCCTTAATTATTTTTTTATGAGAGGATCCAAGGAGTATTTTAGACTTTACATAGTAGCTTGGGGAGGAGGTTAAGTGGCCGGCCATGTAAATAGGGAGGGATAATATCTCTCTCTTCATTTTTATTTTTAAATCTAGATCTAAAATTTCTTCTTCCAAATTTCTTCTATCCTACATCAAATTCTACCCAAATTTCTTCCTAATTCTATCCCAAATCATCAATGGAGGCTATTAGAGCAAGGATCTATAACGAGGACCAATGATCTACAAGTTGAAGGCTCTTTTCACCAAATTTGGAAGTTTTATTGGGAATCCATCTCCCAATAGGTACAATTTATTTTTGCCCCTTTAATTAGACTATAAATCTATGTTTTAATCATTAGGAACCATCCCATATGTTAAGGCTACCCATAAGAATTGGAATTAGGTTCATAGGAGGCCTATGGAGAAAGTTATGTATTATTTTGTGTTAATTTAGGAAGAATTTTGAGATTGACACATCTTGTGTTTGTCTATTGGTCAATTTGACCAAATTGACATGTGTTTGATTGTGTGTGGCTAGTGTCGTATCCATAATTGGATACATGTTGGCCGTATCCCGATAATTTGGAGATACAGATTGATTTGGAGATTTTCTTCCGACACGGGGGTTTGAGCATGTCATATTTTGACACGGACACGTAATCTAGTGTGATACGGGTGCGATGCACTCCACATATTTGTTTCATTGCATTTTAGATTTAATTTGCCTTGATAATAGCTATTAGAATATTATAGTTATCATTGTTATATGATATATATGTATATATATGTTATGTGTTGTTCTATGTTCATTTTATGGTGATTGGTTAATAAATAAATAAATAAATAAATATATATATATATATATATATATATATATATATATATATATATATATATATATATATATATATATATATATATATATATATATATATATATATATATATATAGATATAGAGAGAGAGAGAGAGAGAGAGAGAGAGATATTTCATATATGTATTTGTATCTCTAAGTGTTATGTATATATGTATGTATATATATAGATATGTATATATATGTATAGATTTGTTTGTATCTAGTGATATGTATATATAGTATATAGATATGTATGTGTGTGCATAGATGTTTGTGTGTGTGTGCATATGTGTGTGTGTGTGTGTGTGTTTGCTAGGAGGGGGTCGGGTTGCTAGCCAACAGCAAGCATAGAACAGCAGCAAGTGCAGCTGCATCAGCCATCATGCATCATTGAGCAGCAATATCAAGCAAAGCAGTAGCAGCAATGCAGGAGCTTGAGAAGCAATGCAGCAGCTTGAGCAGCAATTGTAAGCAAAGCAGTAGCAGCAATGTAGCAAGGTAGCACTGCCGCAACAACAACATGCAGTAGCAGCAACTGCAGCAAGGTTGTATAGCAATGCAGCCAACATGCAGTGCAGCAGCAACTCCAGCAGCATCAGCTATAGCAGCAATGGCAGCTAGAGCAGCAGCAACTCCACAACAGCAAATGCAAGAGCAGTGTGCACAACAGCTAGAGCAAGGTAAGGGGAGGTTAGTTAGCTTGATGTTTAGTTAGTTAAGTTAGTTATATTGTTAGTATATATATATATATATATATATATATATATATATATATATATATATATATATATATATATATATATATATATACTTGTTTACTAGTAGCTATATGTATGTATGTATATATGTATATACGTATTGGTAAGTTAGTAGGTAGTTAGTAGTATTTTATTAGTTAATGCATGTTAGTTATAGGTTAGAGTTTTGGATAGTTAGTTATATGTTAGATTTGAAATTATCTTTTGATACCAAGGTAATGTCTATGTATTAATGGATACTCAAGGTATTGGGTTGTATCCAAGGTATTTGGGTTTGAGTATCAAGATGAGTGTGTAGTGGTATAATACCGCATTGGTTCAAAGCCAGGGTATCTACTTAGCATTAGTTTAGTTAGGAATATTATATATTGTTGATTGTATATACATATTATGATATTTTTATATCTATTAAATTGCGTATCTTATGATACGGTATCTTGTTGGTTCTCTAGTATCCTAGTATAGCTAGTGTGGCCTAGTTACATAGTGTATGGACCCAATATCTTAGAGATAGACTCATACAACCTAGAAATAGCTAGTTTGACCAAGTTTGACCTAGAGTTGACTAGTTTGACTTTTGACTTAGAAATGGCTTTATGACCTAGAAGTTGACTAGTTTAACTTATTTTCATTCCAGAACCTTGTATTGATGTAATATTCCATATTTAGGTCTTCGAGGCACCGTATCGGACATCTTTGATACTGTTCACCGGATTTCAGGTGATTATATTCTCTGATAGTTTCTCATTTATGATATCCTCTATGTCTCTTGTATCTACTGTAGATATTCTTGATTTCTTGACATAATGGTTACACGGATTGGTATATCCGGATCTCGTCATGAGATGTTATTCCTTGGTATGTATGGTGTATCTTGTGCAAGCCTTGTTTCCTTGTTCTTCTTGTACATGTACATACACTGATTCTTGGGGAGACTTGCTACCTACCCAGAGAATCTCGTGTCATAACGTACCATGGATGGATCTACTATACCAGTCGGGGATGGAGAGTATTTAATATAGATATGTGATCATACCCTCCATGTATCATGTCTTATTCCTTGAATAGTGTTAATCATACCCCGCACGTATGATTAACCAGGCCATAATTATTGTATCAAGTTCTTAAGCCGATCACATGTTAAAGCTGGTACTCACTCACTTAGTCATTAGTATTTCTTGTTCATTTCTATATTGCTCATTCTTGTATTTATTTCCAGTATTTCCTTTATTACATATCTCTTGTATCTGTATATTGCATCTGCTGTTAAAGATATACTTTGCTCCTTTCTTGACTGGATATATTTTTCCCAGATGATACTAAGGAGTGGTACCCCACTCATTATGGGCCTCAGGACGTGGTTGGCTTAGAGCCAAAGACCTTGGCTCAGGAGGGTCTCATTCCGACTGAAATAGACAACTCAAGACTCGTAGCTTAGTAGTTTTCTTTTGTACTGGATTTATCTCTAGCTCTGTTATTAGTATTTTTCTGACTCATTGGATATTATTTTAGTCTTTTGAGTTGTATTTATGACTCTTCTATTCTTTTATCATATTCGTACTTTATTCTATCTATAGAACTGTGATTGAGTATATTCATTTTACATTGGTGACATTGTTATGTCTTGATTATTAGATAGATAGTTTACCCAAATAATATTCTACCATCGATGCTGTGGCGTAGGCTGGGCATTGTTCACTACTTGCATCACTACATCGGGTGCGGGTCATGACAAAAATCAACTACCAAATGACTATCAACTAAAATGATAAAGGAGAACAGAACTTCAATATAAAATAAATGTCAATAAAGGAAATAACAGCAAAATATCCATCAGCTATGATGTAGTCATGGGTACTCATAGGGTAAGACCTACTCAACAGACAATAATATATCAGGTCCCGGTCCGTACTCCTATGGATAATCATGATCGTGTATACCTGAAAAGAGACCAGGTCCTCAGAGGAACGTAACAAGATACATAAAATTATGCCAATAAAGTGTTGAAAATGAACATCCAAAGGGGTTATCTAACTAGTCTATGTGATATGCAATTTAAGAACAACTTTTCTGCGTATGGACTATTTGGCTAAATAATAGGATTGGCATAATTTCCCCTGGAAATCAAAGGCATACAAAGCCTAACATCTTTCGATCGTCAGAGGCCTCATGTACATAATATAAGGGTCATCGCACCGCGCATCTCCAGCGGAGCGTACGGGTTACAAATAGAAAAAGTGTAAAGGAGCCAGATACACTTACTCATTATTCTTCCCACCTAATGCTACTAACCTGTCACATCCATAACACGTAAACAACTCTAGTAACTGCTAAGTCTGCTAAAACATGATATTTCTATTAGTAGTTATTCCTTATCCGTCGTACGGCCTTTACGTAGAGGTGGCAAGCCTAATACGCAAGTCTGTATCCTACATGAGACTCACACTCGTATAACAAATGTGTCATAGCCAAATGAAATATTATGATACCTCAACATTATGGGGGTGGTCTCGTAAAACTAGGTCAACATGCATAATAAAAGTGAGAACAAAAGACGACGCAACCGTCGTTGCACCCAAGTCTTTCTTGGGCGCATAATTTTATATAGAAAAATAAATAAAAATAAACAACAAAAATAAATATACAAAAAATGAATGTAACTAAACAGTACTGTGTCAAGGTATACTTGCCTGGCAAGAAATTAATGTAGTGTAGACGCCCAGACGACAAGCACAAGGAACCAAAAAGTAGGGACTCTGAATGAATGTCTTCGGATGCTGAATAAATATCACCAACATTTCAAGAATTAGCGAGATATTCAGAAAATACTAACCTTTTATCCAATTTGGATACAAGAGATAAAACAATTATTTCGGGTCAAGACAGTATCCACTTATGGGCCACTTTGCACCAAAATACGTACCAGGGATAAAGGTCTCTAAATTGGAAAATTATAGGTCAAACGAAACATAATCGATGATACGAACTCAATGGTATATATATTTTTGGATTTCGGCGAGCCGATCACAAAATTAATCGTTAAGTCGAATCATAGGGCCCACAAAACAGCGATTCGTCGACTGTTTCAGAATTGGACGGAACTCGGGTCACAGGACAAGTCAAACGTTGTGAGTCCAATGACATAATTTTGTTGTGATCCAATGAGCGATCACAAACTAATTAGAAAATTTACAAAATACTAATATTATGGACTTTTTATGGATACAAGTTAATTCTAGCGTGCACACACGAACTGATCCAAATACTGATGGAAGACTCGATTCATCAAGTCCATAAAGACAGTTGGAGCATTGGTCAATCTGAATGGCATGATCATGAACTCGTAGTGCCCATATCTCGTCCTAAATGCGTTCTTCGGAAGGTCCTACTTTCGTACCTTCACCTGATGATATTTCAATCTCAAGTCTATCTTCGAGAACACCTTGGCTCCACTAAGCTGATCAAATAAGTCATTAATGCACGATAGAGGGTCTTATTCTTCACCTTCATAACATTTGAGGCTATGTAATCAATGCACATGCGCACTGACCCATCCTTCTTGGGTACAAATAATATTGGGGATCCCCAGGGTGATGCACTCGGTCGGATAAAACCCTTTACCTATAACTCTTCAACGGCGTCTTCTGCTCATCCATCTCCTTCTTCACCAATCTATAAACATATGACACTATTGGTACTGCTTCTGGGTTAACTCAATTGAGAATTCCATCTCTATCCAGAGGTTGCCCTGGCAATTCTCCTGAAATGACGTCTTGAAACTCTAAAATGATAAGGTGATAAATGACGTCGTCTAATGCCATCTGAGCATCATCATACATCTCAGTGGATCCTCATGCAAACTTGAGCTCTAGCTGGCCTGGTACTCTAAAGAGAATGCTTCCTCCGTAGCAGTCGAAGAAAGAATGGTACTTGCTTAGCCAATCCATCGCAAGGACAACATCAAAGTTTGGCATAGAAAATACTAAGAGTCGAGCCTTCATCTCCCTGTCATGGTTCACTATAAAAAAAGATTTACAAACACGGCTAACAGGTACAACTCCTCCCCCGATGAGAATTCTAACACAATAGACAAGGGTGTAGTGGCAATATTGTGCTTGACAAAAAAACTAGAAGATATGAACGAGTGTGTGGCCCCCGTAACAAATAATGTCACAGCAGAAAAAGTAAAAAATGGTAATACCTGATATAACATAAATCTCCAGCTCTGTGTCATCCATCTCCAAAGCAAAAGCCTGTTTAGTCCTCTGAGGAGGTCCCTGTGGCCAAACCCTCGCAAACTGGTCCTCCTGAGTAGGTAGCGGTGGTCCTTGCTAAAATTTTCTACCTGCTGGAGGTCGAGATGCTCCCGCTCCTAGTTCTTCTGGCCTCGTCATCTGCTGAACCGGTCACGGTACAGGAATAGCTGGCCTCTACATCGGCTGAGGATGCGCCAAGGCCTGTTGCAATGGACAGTCTCTGGCCATATGCTGCCCAGAACCACATCTCATACACTGCCCTAAGCGAAGCCTACAATCTCTTATAATGTGTTCTTGCTTCCCACAGTAATTGCAGATGGCTCTCCTGAGTCTGATATACTCCCGCTCTTTGTTGTTGTTGTTATGGATATGCCAAAGGGCGTCTAATGGGTCCACCGTGAGGTACTCTAACCAATGATGCTGGTGTGGGGTATCTTTGCGTCTGCCGTGTCTTCTTCAAAAGGAGCTCCTGACTTCTCGCTTCCTTCAGAACTGTCGCATAGGATATCCTCGATTGTGCACTATTAAAGCGCCTAATGTCAGGGGATAGGCCACGGTAGAATCTCTTGGCTCTCTCTAGCTTAGTGGGAATCAACATCTCGCCGAAATGACCCAGTCGGCTAAAATTTGTATCGTATTCGTCCACCATCATATTCCCTTGCTTGAGGTGAAGGAACTGCTCAAAGAGGATATCATAAACATGGGCAGGGAAGAACCTTTCGTTAAAGAGTTCGCATAAATCCTCCCATGCTTGGTCAGTGCCATATTGTCTATGCTCGGCCTTCCACTAGTGTTGAGCGTTGTCCTCAAGTAACAGGTCTACTGATATCATCCATAAGTCCTCTGGTAACTGTGATGCCTTCAATAACTTCTCCGTGCTGATGAGCCATTCGGAGACTTCCAACGATGTCTCCTTACCTCTGAAGTGCTTCGGGTTCATCTGAGTGAAACTCTTGACATTTCCCTTATAAGGTCGTGGTGCTGGGTCTGGTGGTGGGGGAGGTGGCATGTTTATTACATCTATAAGAGCTTGTCTCAGGAGCTCATTTTACTGCCACTAAGCCTGCAGCATGGCCTGCATAAACTGGGTCGAGGTAACATTCCTGTCAGGCTGTTGAAACTGCAGAGGTGGCACAAAGAATATCTGCGAGGCGAACTAAGAAAAAACAAGTGTAGCGGTGGTGGCATACTTCCGCCCTGGGGATTTGTATTCTATTGTGCCTGATGCCCTATCGGAGGCACTGAAGTCCGAGGTTCCTATTGAACCGATGGTGGTGTCCGGCCTGCTTGTGATAATTATCCTAGCTGGAGTGGTATAGTCGGGGATACCATCTATGAAGGCAGATCTCCAGATTCCTCCTGAGTCATTCTGTCGCCTGCAGTAATGGCGAGAGTAGTAGGACGTCCATTAGGAGGATTTATCTTGCTGGGCACGAAGATGAGGACAATACTAGAACAAGTACAAGGTAGATGTAAATTAATCACTTAATGAGAGTACAAAATTAGAATCAATGAAGATGAATAAATAAGTGGATGAGATCCTATACTCTAATCCTATTTGTAGGCTTGCTCGGTACAGTAATGTAACCGAGACAATATACTCTTGACCTGTATGGGCTACCACAAAAATATGTCACGCCCTAGTCCCAAAATACGTAGGACTAGGAATACGTAGTATGCCAGCCGTATGTATATGGCAACTCCAATATGTTAAAAAACCATAATATATACGTACGCTATTTTATGAATAAATAATCCACAAGTGGTACATATATATTGTCAATACAAGTCACAGAAAACTATATCTCATCCACAGACACAAGTAGAGAAGTACCAAAATAAATACTAAAAGTCTTAAGTATGAAGCAATAAAAGAATGATAGTCGGGTGGAGACAAATCTACTACCAAATGACTATATCAACAAAAATGATAGAGAAAAATAGAACTCCAATATAAAATAAATGTCAATAAAGAAAATAACAACAAAAGATCCATCAACTATGAAGTAGTCATGGGTACTCAGAGGGTAAGACCTCCATAATAGAAAATGATACATCAGGTTTCGGTCCGTACTCTTGCAGATAATCCTGATCGTTTATACCTGGAAAGGGACAAGGTCCTCAGAGGAACATAACAAGATACATAAAATCATGCCAAAAAAGTGTTGAAAATAAACATCAAAAAGGGTTACCTAACCAGTCTATGTGATATGCAATTTAAGAACAACTTTTCTGCGTATGGACTATCTGGCTAAATAATGTGATTGGCATAATTTCTCCTGGAAATCAGGGGCCTACAAAGCGTAACGTCTTTCGATCGTGAAAGGTCGCATGTACATAATATAAGGGTCATCTCACCGCACATCTTCGACGGAGCATACGGGTTACAAATAGGGAAACTTTAAAGGAGCCACATATGCTTACTTATTGTTATCTCCATTCAATGCTACTAATGTGTCACATCCATAACACACAAATACCTCTAATAACTGCTAAGTCTGCTAAAATATGATATTTCTATTAGCAGTTATTCATTATTCGTCGTATGACCTTTACGTACAGGTGGCTAGCCTAATACGCAAATCTGTGTCCTACCTGAGACTCACACTCGTGTAAAAAATGTGTCACGGCCAAATAAAACATAATGATGCCTCAAAATCATAAGGTGGTCTCGTAAAACTTGGTCAAAATACATAATAAAAGTTAGAACAAAAGACGACGCAACAATCATTGCACCCAAGTCTTTTTTGGACGCACAATTTTATATAAAATAAAAATAAATAACAGAAAATAAATATGCAAAAAATGAATGTAACTAAACAGTACTGCGGCAAGGTATACTTGCCTGACAAGCAATCAATGTAGTGTAGACGCCAATATGACAAGCATAAAAAACCGAAAAGTAGGGAATCTGAATGAACGTCTCTGGATGCTAAAATAAATATCACCAATATTTCCAGAATTAGCGAGATAGTAAAAAAATACTACCCTTTCGTCCAATTTGAATACAGGGGCTAAAATGACTATTTCGGGTCAATACGATATACACTAATGGGCCACTTTGTACCAAAATATGTGCCAAGGGTAAAGGTCTCAAAATAAAATAAATTATAGGTCAAACAAATCCTAATCAACGATACAAACTCAACGGTATCTGCAGTTTTGGATTCCGACAAGCCGATCACAAAATTGCTCGTTAAGTCGAATCGTGGGGCCCACAAAACAACGATTCGTCGACTATCTCAGAATCGGTCGAAAGTCGGGTTACAGGAAAAGTCAAACGCTGTGAGTCCAATGGCATAAGTTTCGTAGCGATCCGATAAGCGATAAAAAACTAATTGGAAAATTTATAAAATACTGATATAGGGGACTTTTTACGGATATGGGTTGATTCCGGCGTGCACATACGTCCAAATCAACTTTTGCGAAAGCCCACATGTAAGAAAATACCATACGCTCATGTCAGTACAATTGGTATACGATGAGGTAGTCCCATTTGGCTGGACGCACTCCGTATCTCATAATTTTGGATTTTAAAAATATAGTTTTTTTGTCGTTTTAGAAATAGAATAATTGGACAAATAAGGCCAACTAAGAAAAACTAAAAGAATAGAAATTATCTTGGATATATTGTGAATAAGTCCTTTCAAGTAGATTTTGAAAATATTTAACGAGTTGGTAGAAAATTGGGCATGAACAGGGGTACTTAGACTGAATTTCTGAACTGTTTCGAACAGTTTTTCGTTCAACTTTCGATCAACTTTTCGATCAATCCAGGGCGCCTAAAATTATTCCACTTGAAGGAATTCCTAGATGGTTATGTTATGAGAGTGTATGATGAAACCGTTCATAAATTAGACGAGAGGTGAGGGCGTAAACTAACCAAAAATAGGGGGTCGGTGGCCGCTTGCTGCTGTTGCGACTGTGGGGACGGGTGCGTGGGCAGCGGTCTTTGGCCGTCGTAGGCGATGGACGACGCGGTCATGCTGTCAGGTAGGGGTCATGAGTAGGCTTAGGGAGGAAGGAGTTATGGTTAGGGTTTTGTTTTGATCTCTTATATATATAGGGGGAGTTAGATTCGAAGGAAAATTCTGTAGCTGCGTGGGGTTCTGTTGGGTTAGGTTAATAGGAAATATATTAGGGTTAGGCATTTGATTGGGATTTTTATTAGCTTTAGTTTATTTCTTTTCTTTGATAATATTTGTAGAAGCATGAAAAATCATGCAGGCCGCATAGAGGTTACGCCCCCTTAAAAATAAAATCATGCTGCAGAGAAGTCACATGCGGCCAGATCAACGAAAGATCTAGAAGCCGCATAGTATACTCTATGCGGCCTAAACGACCACAGAGTAGGGAGGCTGCATAAAACCCCCCTGATACAGCATTCGATGACTGTTAGACTCTGACACATCACTCATCACACTGAGACGCTTCGAGATTCATGAAGACAATGGCTCAGGAAAAGATAAAAGGTCACATCAACTCATTAATGGTCTCGATAGACGTGCCATGCCATGTGCCCATTCATATGCGGCTACATGTCCATGCGGCCTCGTTATCATACGGCCAGAGTGCCCATCCGACCAAGGCCAGACGAGAGCTTGCATGCGGCTATATACTCATACGACCTCGTCTTCTTGTGGCCAGTGTGTCCATCTGATCAAGTACAAACGAGAACACGTATGCGGCCATAATGCTATACGACCAGAGTGTCCAAACAACCAAGGCCAAATGAGTGCACGTATGCGGCCACGATGATATACGATCAAGATGTTATGTGGCTCTCGACTTGCAGGATCTTTCTGTTACAACCGAAGATAATTTCTCGCACAATCGATATTGACTACGTATCCAGCTGACCAAGTCACGTACGCAATAACCCCGACATCTCTTTAAAAACATATCATAACCAAGAACATATGGCAGCCTTTCTATAGCATACGACTATAGTTACAACTGTATTTATTGAAGGAGTCCTATGCGGCCACCAAACAGAGGCATATGCGGCACCTATAGCCTAGCAAGGGTAGCATACCCTACCACCCCCCCGACCAGCTATATATGTGTACATAAGCTCATGAGAGAGAAGAGAAGATAGCACTCTCATTCCCTCATCATACCATCAACGAAATTGTAAACTTTCTCGACCAATTTAGGATTTAATTAAATTAGATTGAGAGAATATGATTAATTTGGATACAATTATTATTAATGTACAACAAATTACATGTCTTAATACACCTTACCGTTGGTTCGATGTTTGGAGTACTATACTAGTAGTTACCTCCAAACAAAGTTCATACTCAACTCCTAGACATGCTAGACTACCCATCTGACCCTTGTGTAACTTTAGATGCTCGATATTGCGATTCATGTTAGCTGCACAATATTCGTCACAAACGTTCATGTATAATTCTAATAAACCTAATTTCTCATAATTTCCTATTCCCATTTTGAGATCGAGGACAACCACAACCAAATTCCCTATAACCCAAATTAGGTTATTAACCTCTTTTGATCCTGCTACGCTATGACTCTTTTCCACCCAATTTTAATCCAATGTGTTCTCAATTGACAAAAAGAACGCCAGGTAAATTTATTGGTAATTTAATTAATTGGAGGCCAAGTTCACCCAAAACAAGACCTAACCAATCCCATGTACACCCTCGCATGAAGACCAGCCCCCACCCCGAGGAGTCAGGTCGGCCCAAGTCCCGAGGTCAGCCCACAAATCCCCCTATATAAGTAGACATCTTTCCCTATTGAAAACTATAGATTCATAAACCCGTTGGGAGGATACTCTGATATCTTTCGTGACCTGACACTCTTACACATTTTACTATGACAAATTCATATTGGGATGCGGGTTCGCGTACTCGACTAGCTATCGGTGCGTGTGACATGCATCACGGTTAGTATGTAATTCAGGATTTTATATTAGTAGAGACTTGGCATATAGATACATGGTATGTACGTCGAGTATTCGACTTGTGTATCTACATTGGGCGGGGAGGACACTAGTAAACGTATGGGATACACACATTGGAATCCGTAGTTTCCAGAGGAACCACGGATCCAATGACTACCTTTACACTGCTGCCACATTTTTTGGAGTGATATGGACGATATACTATACTGCTGCCACGTTCTTTGGAGCGATATGGATGATATACTGTACTGTTGCCATGCTCTTTGGGGTGTTGGACGTTATGCCTATGCCTACCTATACATACCAAAGTTGTCCTCACATTGCATTCACTTAGACAGTTAGCACACCTTTATTGTATTTATTTTATTCAGTATTTATATATGGCATGCTTCTATGTATCATGTTACGTCCCTCTGAGGACCTGGTACCTTTCCAGATTTGGACGAGGCATATTATCCCACAGTGTACAGACCAGGATATGAGACGAGGTACGCTATTGAGGAGCAGCTAGAGGTGCTACCGTCAGAGTTTCCTTGATTAGTTGGTAGGCCTTCTGCCTAGGATTTGGGAGCATTATTATCTAGTCAGCCAATGCCCTAGTCCCTACTCTTTTTATCTATCATTCAGTACTTTTATTTTGTCATAATAGTGGGTTTGTCCATACCAGACATTCTTGGTTGTACTATGATATTTTGAGACTGACGTTTATCTTCCAGTATTTATTATTAGTACACTCTTGTTGTTTATATTGTGGATGAGATTAGATTACCTGTTGTTGATTGATATTGGACTTGTAGTATTTAGGACAGCGTATCACTCTTTGCTAGGATCTATTAAATTGGGTTATCCTCAGAGACGTGTCAGCTGGCTATTGCCATGTGGCCTGGTCCTGTATATTTTTGGGACTGGAGCGTGACATGGTTTTAGTGGTGGCCCATACAGGTCTTCTTATTCGCTTGTGGTATGGTAACATGCCCAGCGAGCCTGCAATAGGATAAAAATTACTAGGTCTCATCCACTTTGATTGCGTCTTTGAACTTCCTTTGTATTGCTTCTAAATATCTGCATCATGTTTGTTTGATTCTGTACTCTTTTTAATAAAGTCCTATCTCTTGCAGCAAGATGAACTTGCGCAGTGGACGAGAAGCACCCTGTGCCGTGGTGCCAGACGATACCATCCAAAGAGAGGAGGTACCCCAGGGACTACCTGGAGGGCAACCACCGCTACAGGCCCCGTTGATACATTAGTGCGAGACTTCTCAGGGTGATCCTACACAACAGCACGAGGGACAGACTTCACAGACGATCCCCACACAATATTTTAAGGTCCAGACTTCAGGAGCTACACCGATGCCGCAGACAGAGAGGCCGATATGTGAGAAGATACCTACCGTACATCCAGAGGTTTTATTACCACCACCTCCGTCTTATCCACCCCAGATGCCACAATCAGATGGACAGCCACACATGCTTCAGTTCTTCCAGACTATAATGCAAGCACAGTGGCATCAAACTGAGACGTTGAGACAGAGTTTGATGGCAGTACTAGAGAGGACACCTGTCTCAACAACCGTACCAGCACCTCCACCAGCTCAGACAGGTGGCACTGTACGATGGTTCTGACAGATGGGACCAGGTACTTTTTTAGGCAACGAGACTATAAAGGAGATCTCTGATTGGGTTGCCAATACGGAGATGCTACTAGAAACTTCACAACTGCATCCAGACCTCTGGATGACCGCAGTGAGGGCCCAATTAAAAGGCAATGCCCATCACTGGTGGGATTCTATCGAGCGCAGTGTAGGCAAGAACCAGACTTGGGAACAGTTCTTAGAATACTTCAATACAAATTATTTCCTAGCTACAGTCAGAAATGCCCTATACTCCCAGTTCCTACATCTAGAACAAGGGAGTATGACTGTTGACGCCTACAACGCAGAGTTTAGCCGTCTTAGCAGATTTGGTGCCGTCCTGATACCCAATGATCTAGAGAAGGCCCAGAGATTCCATCACGGCCTAAATTTTGAGCTACAGAGGTATACCACCACACAGGCGAGGATTTCTTATGAGGATTTCTTTCAGAGGCGAGGATCCAGGAGGCCATCGGCAGTAGAGCTAGACGTTCCAGCACGACCACACCAGCCAGAGCCCAGCCTAGAGCAGAAGGATCGATCCGACGCCCCGGAGCGCAGACACAACAGAGGAAACACCATACCAGCAAAAGGAGCTTCTGACTTGCTACCACTGTGGTAAGAGAGGACATTATGAGAATGACTGCAGAAAGAGACTGAGGACATGCCTGATTTGTGGATCGAGCCAGCACCAAGTCCGAGACTGCCCACAGCGCAGAGAGGCAGCCCCGCAGACCGGACAGAGGCTAGCAGCACCAGTTTCGAGGATACTACCTCCGTCAGGAGGTCAACGTCCACAAGCACCCGAAGGATTTCAAAGGGGACCACCTTTGGCCCTACAGGAGGCACAGTTTGATCGAGCCCGATAGCAGACCGGAGGACAGAGGCACGGACAGGCCTTTGCACTAGCAGCTACTGAGGAGGAAACAGAAGGAGAAGCTATCACAGGTACCATTTTAGTTACATCATTACCTGCAACTGTATTGTTTGATTCTTGACCTACACTATCATTCATATCTAGTAGATTTGTAGCAATGCATAGAGTAGCTACTTTTTCCTTACCTAAGAGTTGGAAGATTCTTACTGGATGAGGTATCGTGCTGGTTACCAACACTATTAGAACGTGTTCGGTAGTTGTATGTGGTAGAGAGATGAGAGCACGATTCTTGGTATTACCCATGCTGTACTTTGATGTTGTGCTAGGCATGGACTGGTTAAGCGAGTATAATGCCGTGCTGAATTGCCGGAAGGCTAGCGTCACTATTAGACCGTCAGATCAACCGAAGTTCAAGTACATGTGAGGGACCGTCGAAAAAGGAGTAGGACAGATAGCTGGAGCTTACATGGCTATGGAGATGGTACCCCCACCAATAGTTACAGAATTCGAGGATGTTTTTCCTGAAGAATTGTCAGGCTTACCGCCAGATAGAGACGTAGATTTCACTATTAAGCTAGTACCCGGAGCAGCACCGGTATCTTCTAATGTATACCGATTGGCGAGGAAGGAACTAGATGAGCTGAAGCTACAATTAGAGGAGTTGCAGAGTAAGAGATTTATTCGTCCTAATGTATCACCCTAGGGAGCACCAGTGTTGTTTATACCTAAGAAGGATGGAACAGTACATATGTGCATTGATTACAGAGCCCTTAATACTTTGACTATCAAGAACGAGTACCCCCTGCCGCGGATTAATGATTTGTTCGACCAGCTAACAGGAGCAATGGTGTTCACAAAGATCGACTTGAGATCGGGTTATCATCAAGTAAAGGTACGAAAAGAAGACATTCAAAAGACAGCATTTAGGACTCGTTATGGTCACTAAGAGTTCTTAGTGATGCCTTTTGGACTGACGAATGCGCCTACTATATTTATGAACTTGATGAACAGGGTATTCCACTAATACTTGGACCAGTTCGTAGTAGTCTTCATCGACGTCATTTTGGTGTATTCGAAGAGCCACGAGGAGCACGAAGAGCACTTGAGACTAGTGTTAGAGACGCTGAGGAGAGAGAGGCTTTATGCCAAGCTGAGCAAGTATGAGTTTCTTCTAGATCGTGTCACTTTTCTTGGACACGTTATCTCAGGGGATGGTATTTCAGTAGATCCGACGAAGATTTTATCAGTAGAGACATGGCCAACCCCTACCAATGTCTCAAAGGTAAGGAGTTTCCTAGGACTTGTCGGATATTATCGGAGGTTCGTGGAGAACTTCGCGAAGATCGCAGAACCAATGACCCGCTTGACCCGTAAGGAGCAGTTCACTTGGACAGAGGAGTGTCAGAAGGCATTCGATGAGCTGAAGAAGCGTCTGACTACAGCACCTATCTTGACCATACCGTCTGAACCCAGAGGATTCGTGATCTATAGTGATGCATCCGGGAAAGTATTAGGATGTGTCTTAATGCAACATGGAAAGGTTGTGGCCTATGCCTCTAGGCAGTTAAGGACCCATGAGAAAAACTATCCCACCCATGACTTGGAGCTTGCCGCTGTGATTTTTGCCTTGAAGCTTTGGAGGCACTACCTATATGGAGAAAGAGTAGAGTTATTCACTGATCACAAAAGCCTAAAGTATGTCTACACCCGAAGGACCTACAGTACCATCCGGGAAAGGCCAACGTAGTAGCTGACGCATTAAACAGAAGACCCATGGCATTCTTCTTGACTACCCAGCAGCATCTGTTGAGAGATCAAGAGCAGATGGGTATAGAGGTCATTATGCCCAGAGTAGACGGATAGTTGTCGAGTTTCCAGTTGCAATCGACATTAGTGGAGAGGATCAAGGCTGCTTTGCCGATAGATGCCAGATTCCAGAGGCTTCGACAGAGAACAGAGGCTGGAATACAGACAGGACTGCATATACATGAAGACGGAACCTTGAGATGCGGAGATCATCTCTATGTTCCAAATGGAGAACTTCATTAGGAGTTGATGTCAGAGGCACACAGTTCAACCTACTCTATTCATCCAGGAGGCACAAAGATGTACAGAGACTTGAGGCGGTACTACTGGTGGCATAGAATGAAGAGAGAGATAGCTCGCTTTGTGGCAAAGTGCCTGGTGTGTCAGCAAGTCAAGGCTGAGCATCAGAGATATGCAGGATTACTTCAACCGCTCCCGATACCGGAGTAGAAATGGGAACATATCACTATGGACTTTGTTATGGGCTTTCCGAGGAGTCCTAGTGGTCGCAATGTAGTTGGGTAATCGTGGATAGACTCACCAAGTCTCCACACTTTTTATCCTTCAAAGTTGGGCTATCTACAGAGGTCTTAGCAGATATGTACATGAGGGAGATTGTGCGACTGCATGGAGTGCCAGTTAGTATCGTGTCTAACAGAGATACGAGGTTTACATCTTACTTTTGGCGGAGTATGCAAGAGAGTCTCGGTACCCGCCTAAAGTAGTATATTGTATCACCCACAGACAGATGGCCAGTCCGAGACCATTCAGATATTGGAAGACATGTTAAGAGCGTGCATGCTTGATTTTAGAGGATCATGGGAGGACCATTTGTATTTAGTCGAGTTTTCCTACAATAACAGCTATCAAGCGAGCATCCAAATGGCTCCCTATGAAGCGTTATATGGAAGAAAGTGTCGTTCCCCAGTGTGTTGGAGCGATATAGGCTAGAGACAGATTCTTGGGCCAGAGTTGGTTGGTCGTACAGTAGAGAAGGTGAAGAAGATCCAAGGGCACCTGCGAGTAGCACAGGACAGACAGAAGCATTGGGCGAATGCGCATCGACGACCCTTAGAGTTCCAGGTTGGAGATCACGTGTTTCTGAAGATCTCACCTACTCGAGGGACTATCAGATTTGGAGGCAGAGGAAAGTTGAGTCTGAGGTACATCGGACCATTCGATGTGTTAGAACACATCAGAGAGGTTGCTTACAGGTTAGCTTTACCGCAAACTTTGGAAGGAGTCCATGACGTCTTCCATGTATCTCAGCTGAGGAGGTACATGCCAGATCTGAGTCATGTGCTTTACCATTCAAAGATCACAGTCGGGCCGAGTTTATCATACCAAGAAGTGCCTGTAGAGATTCTAGACAGGAGCGAGAAGGTATTGCAAGGTCAGACTATCCCCCTAGTTTGTGTCACATGGAGACATCATGCACCAGGCGAGTCGACCTGGAAACGTGAGGAGGATATTCGGCAGCGTTACCCCCATCTCTTCGAAGGCCTAGGTATGTTGTAGCATTTTTATTTTATTTTATTATTTCAGTCAGTAGTTCTTACCATACGTATGTTTTAATTTCGAGGATAAAATGCTCTAAGGAGGGTAGATTGTAAACCCCCTCGACCAATTTAGGATTTAATTAAATTAGATTGAGAGAATATGATTAATTTGGATACAATTATTATTAATGTACAACAAATTACATGTCTTAATACACCTTACCGTTGCTTCGATGTTTGGAGCAATACACTAGTAGTTACCTCCAAACAAAGTTTATACTCAACTCCTAGACATGCCAGACTACCCATCCGACCCTTGTGTAACTTTAGATGCTCGATATTGCGCTTCATGTTAGCTGCACAATATTCGTCACAAACGTTCATGTATAATTTTAATAAACCTAATTTCTCATAATTTCCCATTCCTATTTTGAGATCAAGGACAACCACAACCAAATTCCCTATAACCCAAATTAGGGTATTAACCTCTTCTGAGCCTGCTATGCTATGACTCTTGTGTTCTACCCAATTTTAATCCCATATGTTCTCAATTGACAAAAAGAATACCAAGTGTATTTATTGGTAATTTAATTAATTGGAGGCCAAGTTCACCCAAAACAATACCTAACCAAGCCCATATACACCCTCACATGAGGACCAGTCCCCACTCCGAGGATCCAGGTCAGCCCAAGTCCCGAGATCAGCCCACAAATCCCCCTATATAAGTAGACATCTTTCCCTATTGAAAACCCTAGATTCATAAACCCTACCACCACCTCTACATCTAGCCGAAACCCTAGCCGTGCACCACCTTCATCCCTTCCCGACTTCCCAACACCGCCACCCCCTCAGGACACCACCGCAGACCCCCTTCCGCCAGCACTGTCGCCGGACCACCCTCCCAGGCCGCTTGCACCGCCGCCTAGCCGCTATCCCGTCATCACCATCCCCATCTCCATTAAACCCGACATCCCCCATTAAACCCGACTGCCCCCGGCCCTGGCCACCGCCTCCAGCATCATCGACCACCACTGTCAGGCGGAGCCTCACCTCTTCCCCCGACCAGCAGCATCCTCAGACAGCCAAAGCCGCCGCCACTACAAAGCCGCTGCTGCCACTACTGCAACTGCTGCAGTTGCTGCCGCTACTGCCGTGATCCACTGCCCGACGCCGGAGCTCCGCTGGTCGCCGGCGAGCGTGCAGTTAACGAGCACAGACCCCCCACGTTCAGCCTCGATTAGGTAAACCTCGTTTTGCCTCTTTCTTCCTGTTTTATTGTATAGTTGTATCGGCGTGTCGTCATGTCGACGTGTCTTGGTATCATTTAAAGAACACAAACTAAAATATGTTAAACCCTATTGTGTGTGTATATTTGTATGATTTACTAGATTAGTTAGTAATTAATTAGATAATAATTATCCCAATCATATAACTTGTATAAGGAACTTGTATTTCACCTAAAAACGTAGACATAGACCTAGTACACTTAACATGAGAAATAAGGACATGTAATTATACAAAACATAAACAGTTCCGTAAAACCCATAACGTAATAATTTATTATCGCGAGAGACACGGTATCTGAGGACAGGACACGTGCGCACCCTAGCTACGTGCACACGCGACTCTGTAGTCGACCAACCGTGATCTTGCGACAGTACCTAAGAGCAGCATCGTAGTTGTGTATCTATTGCTTAGTGTCTGATGACAGTATTTGCTATATTATATTGTGTGTTTAGGGTCATTGGACCAGACAGGAGACACTGCAGGAGCAGGCTATTGGCATTCATAGCTTGAGGACCCAGGTAAGATACCTTGCCCCATTTACTGTCTAATTTAAATTATGCATATGTTGTATGATATCTTGTTGCTTTGTTTTATATGACTGTGGGCATCCGAGATTAACTCGGGTGCAGTCGACGGATGCATCGATGATTAGTGTACTTGACCTAGTCATTAGTAGACTCACCCCGTTGGGAGGATACTCTGATATCTTCTGCGACCTGACACTCTTACACGTTTCACTATGACAAATTCATATTGGGATGCGGGTTCGCATACTCGACTAGCTATCGGTGCATGTGACATGCATCACGGTTAGTACGTAATTCAGGATTTTATATTAGTAGAGACTTGGCATATAGATACGTGGTATGCACGTCGAGTATTCGACTTGTATATCTACATTAGGCGGGGAGGACACTAGTAGGCGTATGGGATACACACATTGGAATCCATAGTATCTAAAGGAACCACGGATCTAATGACTCCCTTTACACTGCTGCCACGTTCTTCGGAGCGATATGGACGATATACTGTACTGCTGCTACGCTCTTCGGGGTGTTGGACGTTATGCCTACGCCTACCCATACGTACCAAAGTTGTCCTCACATTGCATTCACTTAGACGGTTAGCACACCTTTATTGTATTTATTTTATTCAGTATTTATATATGGCATGCTTCTATGTATCTTGTTATGTCCCTCTGAGGACCTGCTACCTTTCCAGATTTGGACGAGGCATATTATCCTACAGTGTTCGGACCAGGACAGGAGACGAGGTACGCTACCGAAGAGGATCTAGAGGTGCTACCGTCAGAGTTTCCTTGATCAGTTGGTAGGCCTTCTGCCTAGGATTTGGGAGCATCATTATCTAGTCGGCCGATGCCCTAGTCCCTACTCTTTTTATCTATCATTCAGTACTTTTATTTCGTCATAGTAGTGGATTTGTCCCCACCAGACATTCTTGGTTGTACTATGATATTTTGAGACTGGCGTTTATCTTCCAGCATTTATTATTAGTACATTCTTGCTGTTTATATTGTGGATGAGATTAGATTACCTGTTGTTGATTGATATTTGACTTGTAGTATTTAGGACAGCGTAGCACTCTTCGCTAGGATCCATTAAATTGGGTTATCCTCGGAGACGCGTCAGCTGGCTATTGCCACGTGGTATGGTCCCGTGTATTTTTGGGACTGGGGCGTGACAGGAGTAAAGGAGACGCTGCCGCTCTCAAGCTCCATTGTCACTACCCAGATAAAAATATTGTACTTTAATTTTCTGCTTAGGATCTCTTTGTACTTCTTTATTTGTTATTTCAACTTTAAAAACTTGCGATAACGGATAAGATGGCAACTCTGCTGGGGATAAATTTTTCCTCTGATGAGAAGACAATAATGCAGTCTGATGCGGCCAAGGTGGGTTCAACCCAAAGGAAGCTGGTGGTACGCTTCGACTAGCAAGTATTCAAGAACATGCTCTCTGGGGACAGCACGAGTCCTTCATCAAGGCAAAAAAAGCCTAAGAAGACCCGTATGACATGGGTAGCGAAGGCCGCTGTGCCTCACCTAATTACGGAGCTTGCACTCCATACTTCTCTCCCTGATTTTGCAGACGCATATCATCCGTCCACCCAGGCTGACCCTGTCCATGCGACAGTCGGGAAAGGCGCTCAACACCCAAACTCTGGCAAAGAAAAATACTACAATGCCAGAAGTTTGGGTTCTGAGACATGTTCCATGCAGCCACAACAGAAGCCAAATAAGTCGGCAATCGTAGGCAAAAGTGCACGTACGGCCAACACAGTAGCAGAACCTCCGTCTTCGACCGAATCTCATGCAGCGCTGACTCCATATGCCATAATGAGAAAGTGGAGGATGTGAACTTGGACTCTTCATACTACGCACCGTTGTGTGCTTGGTTAAAAGATTCTAGGGCAGTGCGAGCTCGCCAAGATTAAGTAACTGCTCATACAGTCGGTCGTCAGGTGGCTCCGCTAACTTTTATGCGAGCCCCTTACGGAAAGTTGTACAAGACCGACCCATGTGTCCAACCCGTAGTGGAAAACATACAGGGTTAGTCTCGAAAGTCTTCCATTAATGACTTGGGGAGAGTTCTTGAACGAACCCCAGGACAAGGAGCAAAGACAACACCTGCACACCCATGTGCTTGGTCTACCCGGGCTCATAACAAGGGTGTAAATATGGATCAACCCTTGCTTGATTTGCGCAACATGATCAACCACAAACGTAAAGCGAGGGAAGCAACCACAATATATGAGGTGTCCCCTCCAGTACACCCATGAGCCAACATTATCATCAACTGATATAGTACTAAAATAGTAGTACCAACAAACGGGCAGTCGATGTTCCAACAGCTGCAACCAAAGGCACCTACCCGGCAGCATACTAAAAAATAGGTATAATTACCAGAGAAGGAGGAGCTTACCATCGCCTCATGCTATTCTGCTTGGAAGTCTCCCTCCACAAGGGAAGGTAGGAAGTCTAGCGCCTCAAACCCTTCGCTTTCGGCCAGCGTATCAAGATGGCAGGCCCAAGAAGGACAGTCAACGGTACCTATAGAAGGAGTTTTCCAAGGCACCGGCTCCAAGAAGAAACTATCATCTGCTGGGGTTGGTTCTTCCTCAGGACCCCTAGTAATTATGCAAGCTGGGGGTAGCAACCCCCAGAAATCTATGATAACCCGTATTTCGAGGGGACATCAATTCCTAAGGAATAAATATCGAGATCCCTGGGGGTAGTCACCCTCGCCAGGAAGACGCATATTCCTATGTTGGGGGTAGTGTTCTCTCTGAGTCCGAAGAGGATGCGATACTGAAATTTTTTTTTGAGGACTATTCGCTGCAATAGTCCAAGGCAGAAAGTAGGACGTCCACTGTTCCATCTACTTTCTTCCATGTAAGAACAGTGTATATGGCGGGGGATGATCACGAGGGCCCCAGCGATTGACTGGGCCTCAAGACTCTCGAGGCTATGATGTATACCATGAGTGCATCGATGCAAGTGTTGACCCAGACAATGCTGAAGATCAAGGCAAACATGGCTTCACAGCCACCAAGAACCTCGGGACAAGCTAGTCAAGATCTTGGGGCAAATAGAGACTCGAACGCCACTGCTCCGCCCATCGATGACAATCACATTAGGCCCAAATTATCTACTCCTTCTGTAGTAGATGAGGCTCAGGAAGCAATATGGGAGGTACGATAACTATAAGCCCACCTGGACTCAATGGGCAATCGAGACTCACTGCAAGAGTTTGGGATTCGACAACCATATCCCCTTGAGTGGAGAGAGGTGCCCTATCCACCTAAATACAAGCCCTTTAACTTAAATCTATTTGATGGGAGATATCTCCCCGTTAGTACATAAGCTACTTTAAGATGACAACATGGCATCTACCCCGTAGTGACGCTCTTGTCACCAATCTCTTTTTTGGGGCATTGTTTTGGGTGGCCTTCGATTGATTCTGCAGCCTCCAGGAAAACTATAAATCTTCATTTGACGATCTTAAAAGTCTCTTCCTTGCCCGATTCTATTTTGGGGGATGTGACATGACGATGTCCTCCTTGCTGGATATCATGCAAAAAAAAGAGCAAGTATAGAAATAAGTCGAATGTTACAGGCAAGCCGTGCTAAAGTTGTCCCTGAGTAATCCTGAATCCACACTGATGGACATGTGTCAGAAGAATCTACTTTTGGAGTCAGGCTCTGGATGGGTGACACCCAATTCAAAGACTAGACGACATTCATCATAAATATCGTCGGTACTGAGAGGAAAGTAAAGGATGCCCGACTACTGGGAATACAAATCCCTGTCGCTGATGATAGGGAAAAACTTTCTTACAACAACAAAAATAACGGTGACAACAATGGCTGTGACGTTAAAGAAAAACAGGCCCTTGTCGCCAATATAGCCAAGAAGCCGGAACAGAATCTACCAAAGGCTCCAAAGCTGAAAGAGACTTACTCTTTCAAGGATGATGATGTCACAGAAATCTTTGACGTACTGATGAAGGGGAACAAGCTACGCCTCCCCGACATCAAACGATCCGATGAGGCAGAAGATGTAAATAACCACAAGTATTGTCGCTACTATTGGTACGTCCACCATGCAATATGAGATTGCTATACACTGAAGCGGTACATCTAGCTTCTACTTGATTATAAGGCCCTAAACTTGTATTTTAAGGATAAAACGGTTGCCACCAACATGGTGTCCCTTATGTTTGGTAACTTCCCGACAACGAAAGTCCGAGATGGGGTGGTACCAATCCCAAAATCCACCATAGAGGAGTTTAATCTTCCACCAGCTCGCGACCAAACTGCTAGGCTGATACCTCTCAGCATACTACGGGACAAGGTCATGTGGGTTCACCCAAACCTTGCTCCAGACTTGATGCAGCAAGCGACGCCTTCCGTATCAAGTCCAAAGGACAAAAATCCAAGTCCTGCCATATCCTGTCCTCTGCCACTGAGGAAGCTATGGTAAGGGTGACTAGATCGGGCCTTACCTACAGCGGGACTGTAGTACTCCTAACAATGATGATGCTAGGCTTGTACTTCTTTCTATCCCCAGCAGGACAACGAAGACGTATGGTGCTCCAACTCTTTGTTGTTCATCCCTATCTAGTGCCTATGTAGAGCGTTATCTTTCCTCAATTAGCCGTTATTGGTATTCAGTAGTCCTGGATACGCGACAGATAATGTATCCTCAAAAGCTCCCCATTGGAACAGTCCTCAGGTATACCTGCACACTCTCCCAGGGACCACTCAAAATCAGTCTCGTTAGACACTAGCCATGTCCATAGGACCTCTGAGCTATCAGCCTAACAATCTCTTCAGTGGAGTAACCCTCAGGTCTATCTACATTTTCTGGTAGACCACACTCAGCAAACCATGCGTCGGTGAGTTTCTCGGACGCTAGCTCATGTCCATACTACCTCTGAACTACTATCCTAATATTTTTTCCCGACCGTGTTTGCCATGTCCATATTATCTCTGATATCGGTTGTCATCTCAATTTATCACACATACTTAACTCTAAGTACGCCAGCAGTGTTAAGTCCACAAAACCTGCCACGTCCATATCACCTTTGGCAGGGCTTGTCTCAAACCTACTACTTGTCTCAAACAGTTTTTAGTGGTGGCCCATACAGTCCGATTTCACAAATAGTGTGAACTTGTGGTAGTACTTAAGTTAGTCGTACTACTACAAGCCTGCGACTAGTAATAAGATTTTAGGAGAAAGTGCTCATTCACAACTTAGGATTAATTTAAATTTAGGAGAATGACTAGGACTATGTATACAATAGGAAGGCCTTATTTCAATTTTATTGCTTGGATAGTTAAGTTGTTACAAAGGCTACGTGATTAAGGTAGGTATAAATGTTAAATTTTGAGGTAAACTCTAAGTAGATGAATTTGAGAAAATTAAGTGTTATACATTATGGTATTTTGATAAGTAGGGGTGACCAAAGAAGGGGGTAGAATTCTCGATTGGCGAATTACTTCTTTGGGGTTAATCAATTATTGAAGATAAGAATTATTATTATTTTCTGCTCTGAGGTTTAAATTTCTATCTAGTTTGATGATTATGATTTTCTTGCTAAAATAAAGTTAAATTCTTGTTTTAGAAAAAAAATAGTTTTCAACGTGAATGATGATAAAGATAAGAAGTTGGAGATTTATTGAATTTTAGATTTTTGTAGATTATTATAGTGGATTTAAGTTTAAGTTTAAAGAATTTAAATTTTGAAGATTTGATTTAAAATTTTATAGTATTGGTTATTTAATTTATAATTTTGAGGAATTTAAAAGGATTAACCTTAGAGCTATTGGCATACAAGATGTGGATTTAAACTTTATATTTTGAAAATTTGAAATTAAATTTCAAGTTTTCAAAATTTTGAGGAGTTGAGATTTTATGGATTTGAAATTTTTTTAGGATTAAAAACCAATTCAAAAATATAGTCATAGCTATAAAGATTTTATGGAAGTGATTAAAATTTTATTTTATTAATTAACTTTTTAATTTTTTAGGAAAGTATGATACATTTGTTTAATTTTTTGAAGAGTTAAAATTTGAGGATTTTATTTTAAGGATAAAATTATACGGTGGGTAGAAGTTATCATATTTGATTATTGAAAAAAAATTGATTATAATTTTAAAAGTTCTTGAAATTGTGGATAATCTTGAAAGTTTTGAGATATAATTTGAGGAATTCAAAGATAATGTTTAGAATTTGAGTGTTAGGAGTTCAATATAATATTAAGATTTGGTTTATGGTTTGAGTTAGACCAAAATAATAATAATACAAAGATTAATTTTATAACTTGTTGAATTCGACTTTTAAAGACTTAAATTGAAGTATAAATTAAATTTTTTTTGAGAGTTATGATTGATTGAGTAGATTTGGAATTTAAATATTGAGGATGAGACTTTGAATTTTTTTAAATTTATTCATGAAATATAAATTAGTAGGATTTACTTTGAAGATTGGAATTAACTTTTAAATTTTTAGGATTGAATCATTAATCGATATTTACGCAGGTCAAGCTTCGCAATCTGTACGATATCGTGGTAGTGCGACGACTTAGTTGTACTACCACGAGCCTGCAATAGGATATAGGACATAGGACACTAGGATGAGAGAGGGATACTCAATCACAAATTTTTGAGAGATTCTTGGGATGACCCTTGAGAAACTTATTATAAATTCTAATTCAAATCTTTTTTTCTTGTTTTCGTCCGTTCTCACTTATTGTTATTAATCTGATTCTTGGTGATCGGTTGTTAAATTCAATTTTTGGTATCATTGTTGAGTTTGATTTTATATCAAGATAAATTTTATGGACTAAATTATGGTATTATTTGATGATATATGTTGATGAGGACAGTGAGAAAGGTGAAACGTCTGCTTTGGTTAAGGAGCCTAGAGATTATTGCAGCCATATTAGCTGTCGTGGCAAAAATGTAGGAACCTGACTTCGGATGTACATATCTTAGTTATAAAATTTAGAGTTTCTCGCAGCCATACGGTTGGCGTGGTGAGGATTTTAGATGACATAATTATAGAGTTGCATACCTTAGTTATGGAACCTATCGTTTATCGCAGCTATGCTTACTGGCGTGGCGAAGATTCTGAGTGTCATGATTTTGGATAGATATGTATGATTATCAGGTTGTATCTTAAATTGGTTCTTAAAGTATCATCTCAATACTTATCCACTCCTATTACTGTAGGATTTGTTCCATCATTCTTTAGCTTAGAAGTAGAGCCTTGATGTGAATAGATATGAGTGTACCAGTATATGACTAGTATAGGTATATTACCTGATATTGAGGCCAGTGATGTGTTGAAAATAATAGGTGAAAGAAGTATCTAGAAATTATGTGCAGGATGCACAGTGGGTGTTGAGTGTCAGTGTGGAAGTTCATAAAAGTGGAAGCATGAGTATTAGAAATTCTAATGGAGTGTGATGGGTTAAGAAATATCAAGATTGGTCATGGAAGATATGTAGTGTATCACTTATTAGTGTATTAGTCTGTAAAAGGTTTAAAGGAAAATACGTATACATCAATCGAGATACGAAACCATATGCCTGCCTTTGAGAGTGAAGTGAAACATGCGTATTATAGAAAGTGCAAGTGATCATGAGTTCTAGTGAGTGTGATAAGGTGATCTAATGATGAAGCTAGTGTCCTAGAATATTATGGGCATATGTTGTGTAGTAAGAAAGCTAGTGTTACTATATCAAGAGTGCTAGTATTTCTATATCAGGGATTAGTTGAGTAATGTGCTAGTAACAGTAAATACCTTGTGTGATAATATTAGATTGGTGTATCAGTTAATATGGATAAAAAATTATTTGGAAGTAATAGTGCAAGTAATCCTAATAGTAGTGAGGACAAAACAAATTATGGCTATGGGGACAAATCAAATTATTGTGAGAAATGACTATAATACGATATTCCAATTTTTAAGGATGGAATTAAAATTTTCTTTTTAAACTTCAAGATTGGATTTAATTTTTAAGTTTGGATATGAGATTAAATTTGAAGAATTTTATTAGTAAATTTTTGAAGACAGTTATAAATAGGATTTAAATTTTAAAAAATAATGTTAGATTGTATTTAAGAATTATGACTTGTAAAATTGATTTAAGAGAAAAATGCTATTAGATTTTAAATTTTGAAGATCAATTTAAATTTTGAATGTTTACTTAAAATTTTAAGTTGTGAGGATGAAGTTAATTTTTGAGGACTTTGTTAAATAACAATAGTAGTTTGATTTCATGATTATAGTAGTGGTTTGAGATCATGAATATATTGCTTAAATTTTGATGTTGGCAGAATTTTTTTTAAGAAATTTAAATTTCGAGGATAAATATTAATTTAAATTTTGAGGATAAATATTAATTTAAATAAAGAGTTGAGAATTTAATATGGCAGAATTGACGATTTTGTTAAAGCACATATTTTTATGAAGATTATGATATGATTGAATTTGTCATTAAATTTTGAAAATTTTAAGAAGATTATCATTATATTTATTTGACTACAAGATATAAATTTAAAATTTATATTTTGAATGTTACATTTGAAGATTTCGTAAGTATTATATTATTTGAGTATTGTGTGGAAAAAGAATCTAGGAGTAAGATCATTAATGGATTAGTGCTTGAATTCAAATTTTTGGGATGAGATTTTAAATTTTATAAAGGTGCATTGTTTGGATTTAAGTAGAGTATTGGATTTTTTTTTTTAGTATTTAGTTATTAACCTAAAATTTTGGAGGAGATTGTGATAAGAATGTAATTTAATTTTAATTTTGAGGATTTTCAGGAATATGATGTTTTTAGAATTTTTAAAAAAAAATATGAAATTATAATATGGATTTACTTCATGATTATATGGTTTGTTGAATTTAAATTTTGATGGTAAAAAAAATAATTAAGGATTTTAAATTTTGAGGATGAATTTTTTTAAGGTGGGTAGACTTGTAACCTCCGTATCCTGAAATTCTTGCTTAAATGTTGTTATTAGGTTAATTTGGGGCTATTGGAATATTTTCACAATTTTTGGTTAATTAAAAACTAGTAACAGTAATTTTTTAGGACTTTCAAGAATTTATTTTAGTGACAAACATAATAAAAAATTTTGAAACTTTTATTTTAGGTTTTAAATAATCAAATATATTTTCTAGAATTTTTTGGGATTTTTTTGATTATTTTTAGCATTTAATTTGAGTTAATTATGAAAAACTGAATTAAAAACTATTTTCTGAAAAAAAACCATAAAAGTAATTATTCTGTCCAGTTAGCCAATAGCCCCCCCCCCCCCGTCAGCCTCCCGTAGCAAACTGGGCGGGCCCGCCTGTCAACGACCGTAGGCGTGGGTGCGGGTGCAACGAGCCGACCGCGAGCCGAGCCGAGCCGAGCCGCGTCCTAGTTCGACTCGGACTCAGCTGAGCCAAGCCGGGTTGAATCCTGGCCGTTTGATCCGAGCGGGCAGCAACGGATGGCTTCTACATGGTGCGCTCCGAGCCACTGTATTTTCTCTCTCCTCTATATATATAGTGTTAAGTTATAATTTTTAGGGTTTTTCTTTAAGCCGATTTTGGAGAATTGACATCTAGGATTTCCTTCATCTTCCAGAAGCCATTACTCATAGCTCTGGACTCCAAACATAGCCCAATTTCTTACGTTAGAACTGTATTGAGGTTAGTTTTCTGAATATGTAAATTTTTTCATGAAATTCTGAATATTAAATTCTGGAAAATTTGTAGAGCATAGTATGTCCAAAAATAGATGCGTCTCGGTGTTTTTGTGATTCCAGGAGAACCAGGAATCAGAATCATGAACCGTTTGAAGTTTTCAGAAATCTAATATCGAGATCATTGACATATATTTTCCCCAAAATTTAATATGAAATATTTCAGTACTGTTAATTTAGTAGAACTTCTGGGTTAACAATTAACTACCGTTGTACAATACGATTTTGTATGTACAATAATTTCTAAACGAATTGAATTTGGATAAGCCATAAATTCTAGCATGTTTGTGATGTTAAAATCTACAGAAAACCATGCATGAAAGTCGAGTTTGCATTGATTGACTTTTTGGTCAACAGATCGCCTCGATTTGCGTGCCATGAGTCTCAAGTTGATAAAATTCAGTTTCTTTGGACAAAATTTAGGAATTAACCTAAAAATCAGAATAATAAGATCAAAATAGGATTTTAGAGTAATTTTTCTAGAATTAAATAAATTATCTCTTGACATGATAATATATCATACGTAGGATTTGGACTCTAAATTGGGACCTGATCCAATCACAGCTAAGGACCATTTGCGAGTACATTCTCTGATAGTTTTCAATATTTGATATTTTCTATGATGCATGTTTATAGTATTTTTTACCTGATTTCTGACATGATGGATACACAGATTGGTATTATATGGATTCATTTTTGTGAGACACGTATTTTCAGGCCTATTGACTTTTTCTGGACTAATGAATTACTGGACTAATATATTTTCTGGCCTGTTGACATCTTTTGGACTATTGAGATTATTTATGTCTGGACTTGGATTCATGAGTACTTATCGGGCAAAAAAATACCTAGGAGACGTGTGAACATTCCCTTTCCATCACATGGTCTTTTTGGAATAATAGCAGCCACACACGACACGTGTGGTTTGCCGGAGATTATCCTCTTGTCGTTCATATGTCAACTTGGTATTTCAAAACACTAGTTAGATGCTGTCATTCTGGATTAATTTATACTTGCTGATTGTAAACTTGCATGACAGGTTTCCTAGTTCACATATCTGTCTGTCTTTATATGCTTCTCTGTTCTTCTTTCCTGTCTTTCATTATTTCTTTATTTAAGTATTCCTCTATGATGTACCATATTCCATTATTATATGCTCATCAAGTATTTCATAACTATTAACTGTTCATAGTACTTGTCAATTAACTGTAACTCCTATTGGATTATACTCGTTCCATCATGACTGGGTAAATATTTTTTGGTGACTTGCTATCTTGCTCATTGGATTTTGTTGGAGATCGAGATACTTTTGGAGGCCAATATTAGAATTTATATAGTATAACAACTTCTTTGAATTTGATGTTTAGCAGGTTTGTTCCTAATTTATAATTTAATTATAAATTAAGAATCTTGTAAATCTATGTAAATGTTGTGAATGAGCAATAGATTTGAATTTGTGATTAAATATTATCTATTTGGATTGATGGACCCTTGTTATCATAGACAACGTACTACTGCCGATGTTGCGGCATAGGCTGGACTTGGCCACGTACTCCCATCCGAAAAGCGGGTGCGGGTTATGACAGTCCCCCAGTGGGACATCCTAAATAGATTATGATATTGTACTACGTCCATATTACCTCTAATATATATCCAAAGTTGACAACATATAATATGACAAATACAAAAGAAGATATTCTAAAAAAAAGACTTTATTGATTAATATTCAAGATTATAAGTACATATGATGAAAATATTACATTCAAAGATTTTTTATTAGTATTCAAGGTCATAAGTACATATGATGGAAACTTGTTTTAAGGGTTTCCATGAAGTCTCGCTGATACGAACCTTTTTTTATTAGAGGCGCCCCTCCGAGTTTTTGTTGCTACTGACACAAGTCAAGCCCGCAGTAGAACCCAATGCTTTTTGGATCATCCCTCCATAGTGCAAACCTCATTATTTGGAAAGAATCCATACCGATGGATAGCAAGGGAGGAGGACGAGGAGGCGCTCTATAATCATGCAGAAAGACCGAAGACATGAATAGCAATTAATCCAAATCCTGTCATCGATACCGCAGTCTCCCAGCCGATAGAAAGCCGTATGAAGGGGAGAAACACAGCTAGCACGCTGTATGAACAAGGATAGCTCCGTATAGGACGCAGGACGTTCATCCTTGTCTCCTGGATCAGTTCTTGGCCAACTGCCCTAGTCTCCTGGATCAATTCTTAGAAAACTAATGCATACGGTTGGTCTTCACCCTGAACAACAGGTGTTATGATATCCTTCCATGCCCCATTATGAGAAGCACGAGGGAGAACAAATCCTGCACAAGGAAAACATATAGCATTAGCAAACAAAGACAATATAAAATTATCACTACCACATTCCGAAAACAGGGGTATTTTCGACTTTTATAATATTTAATATTATTGTAGTTACAATTAATTAATTGCATGATAGTGTATTTGATTTTAAATAAATGATTATGTGATGTGTAATTAAATATAGTATTATATACAGTGTTCAGTTATTTTTGAGCTAGCAGACTTGACCTAGACGCCCAGTAGATGACGCCTGTCCGAATTATGGAATTTTTGTATTAATTGTTTTATCTAGAATTTATTTATTGGAGATTGTAACTTATTACCGTATTTTAATTAATTATTGCGCATTGCCTTGCTTCGATATTTGGAGCGCTATCCTGACTTTTGTCTTCCAACAAATTTTACAATCTTGTCCTAGACATGCCCGCCTTCCATGCTGCTATTTTTTGCAACTCATAATTATGCTCTCTGTGCATTATTTCTAGCCGCACAAAAAATCGTCGCGGACGTTATTTAATAAATCCCTATTTTGTATCGTTGTGCGTTCCAATTGAAATTGGGGACAATCTTGACCTATTTTTTGTGCGGTCCAAATTAGGGTAATATTATGTTCTAAGTCTTCTTCATTATTGGTATTGATGACCTGACCTGATTTTGGCCCCATGTACTTCTAATTAATTTTTAGAACAACTTGCATTTATTTCTAATTAAATTGAGGATACTATTTTAACTGATTCTGAAAATCCCAATTTAATTCCAGTGCCCTTCTATTGAGCCCATACCGATCATACAGCGCCCCCTGACCCTACAAAATACCGAATACCGAATCGCCTGCCAAATTTTTGTCATTTTATGTGTCTGTGCAAATACCCAAATTTAAGGGGGCTAATTTGCAAATTTACATTTTTTGGTGTCAACACCCCAATTGTTTAAACAATGAGGGAGCCCAAATAATTTTAATTAAACCTCACCCTCATTCCTCCATAATTAAAATTTCCCCATGTCAATTCTGGACCACTCATTTAATGGGCCAATCCCCACCTTTCATTTGCACACCCTCTCCCCTATTTAATGTTACATCAAACCCTAATCCCAAGAAAAACCTAGGTAAACCCACCCTCCTCAAGCCTCCACATTCCCTCTCTCCTACGTATGTAAATTCTTCTTCTCCTTCTTCCTTTCTTCTTCTTTTTCCTTCTTCTTCTTCTTCTTCTTCTTCTTCTTTATTTTAGTTTTTGAATTCAAAAGAGATCAAAGGGGGAACACTATTCATCATCCCCCACACTGTTCACCCGTGGTCGACTGCTCCGGCCAACCCGGCGGTTTCCTCCCAACTCCCCGGCCCACCTTGTTTCCTCCTCCCGCTGAAACTGCTCCGGCTGCTCTTGTCACTACCACATTTTCTAGGAAAGGGTATTTTGGTAATTTCCTATTTAAATAAATATTGTGCATGGTAAATAATTATTTGTTGTATTATTTAATTGTTGTTAGTTATTATTTAATTATTTTAGACTTATTTTAGTGGACCCAACTAGTTTAGTTTGGACCCATGGACCAACATGAGTTAATTAGTTAGACTTGGCCCATTTAGAAAGCCCATAGTTAAGGAGATAGATTAAATTAATTAAATGATTAGACTAGAAGCTTCCTTCCTTAATTATTTCTTCATGAGAGGCCCCAAGGGGTACATTGGACATTTTACAATTGCTTGGAGGAGGGGCTATGGCCGGCCTATTAAAGAGGGGGGGAAATTTCTCTCTCCTCTCATCTCATTCCAAATCTAGATCTAGAATTCTCCCACTACCAAATTCTCCCCATTCCCAATCCAATTCCCTACCAAATTCATTCCAAATTCTTCCCAATTCACCATTAAAGAAGGAGGAAGCAAGGATCTAGAAGAAGGAAGCAAGGATCTACAAAGAGGAGCAAGGATCTACAATTTGGAAGCAAGTTCATCTTAATTGGAGGTTTCATTGGAAATCTATCTCCCAATAGGTATAATTCAGATTTTCCCATTTAAATAGCTTCTAAATCTGAGATTTAATCATGTAAAATCAACCTATATGTATGTAGTACCCATAGGACTTTGTTTTGTGTTCATAGGAGAACCATGGAGAAAGTTATGGTGCTTTTTGTGTCAATTTTGTTGGAATTCCGAATTTATATTTTGTTGTGTGTATCAATTGATCCTATAGATCAATTGAACATGAGATTTGTGTTTGAGGCTAGTGTCGTGTCCATATTGGGATACTTGTGGTTCGTATCCCAACTATTTGGTGATACGTGTCATTTGGGGGTTTTCCTCCGACACGGGGCTTTGAACATGTCGTATTTTGACACGGACACATAGATCTACTTTTGACGCTTTGATTTGTTCATAAATATTATTTGTGATTTGTTTGTGTCCTTCGGGGTGCATTTGGTTGTGTGTTGGACTCGTGTCGCATGCGTATCCTAGATCTAGTGGGATACGGTGAGATACTCTCCAATTGTGTGTATTTTTGCATAGATCTAATTAATTGTGGTTCAATTCTTCATTTATAATTAGTATATATATATATGGATATTAAATATTTATTTTGTGTATTTATTATAGTAATTATTGTAGCATAGATCTATATTTTGGGTGTGCTAATATAATGTACAATATAATATGTAGCTTTCTTGCATGCAAATATATATGTTACTACTTGTTAAATAATATAATTTATACATAAAATGTTTTATAAAATATATTTGTATGTTTAATTGTGTAATTATATTATTTATAATTATTATGTAATTATTTGGATATTAATGTAAATATTTTAGGTGTGCTTCTAGCCATGTAAATTATATGTTCTTTGTTAAATATTTGAAGGTATAAGTTTATGTGTATATTAATATATATATGTACATTTTTGTATTAATGGTTTATATATATATATATATATATATATATATACTGTTTTATATATTCTGTTTATATATATATATATATATATATATATATATATATATATATATATATATTGTTTATATATTCTGTTTTTATATATATAATTATATATATACAACTTGTTTTAGTGACAGTGAATTAATGACAGTAAAAAAACTGTCATTAATTAGCCGACTAATAGCAGCCGCTGTAGCCTTCGGGCAATTAATGACAAACCTGTCATTAATTGCAGCAGAGGGAAACAGCAGCTTTTCTGCGACGCTTTTCCGCGACAGTTTAACTGTCAGCGAAAACCAAAGCAGTGGCAGTTTATTATTTGGGTTTTGGTGACAGTCCTTCGGTGACAGTCCCGACTGTCACTATTTAAACTGTTTTAATTTAATCCTATTTTATTCACTGTTTTTCAATGACGCTTTGACAGATTTAATGTATATATTATATATTATAATTGTATATATATATATGTATATATATATGTGTTTTGTGAGGAATAATAATTGTAATAATATATTATGTTATTTATATAAATGTTGGGTTGTATATATATTATTTTAGGGTATATATTAATTATATTATTAGTATACTTTGTGTGAGTTCTTTTTGAATCTAATTTGATTCCTAAATTATTGTAGTTTATCTCTATATTATTTTATAGATGTCTTGTGAGGTTGACTTTGGGTTTGACCATGTTTGACTTTAGAGTTGACTTTAGTTGACTTTTGACTTAGAATTTACTTATTGACCTAGAAATTGCCTAGTTTGACTTGTTCTCTTTCCGGGACCTTGTATTAATGTGGTATTCTATATCTAGGTCTTCGAGGCACCGAGTCAGACATTTGTGAGACTGTTCATTGGACTTCAGGCGAGTACATTCTCTGATAGTTTCTCATTTATGATATCCTCTATGTTCGTTGTATCTAGTGTAGATATACATGTTCTCTTGACACTATGGTTACACGGATTGGTATATCCGGATCTCGTCATGAGATATTATTCCTTGGTATATGGTGTATATGGTGCAAGTATTGTTTCATTGGTTATCTTGTACATGTACAGACACCGATTCTCGGGGAGACTAGCTATCTTCTTGGGGAATCTAGTGCCATAACGTACCGTGGTTGGATCTATTATACCAGTCGGGGTGGGGAGTATTTTAGTGTAGATATATGATCATACCCTCCTTGTGCATGTCTTGTTCCTTGTGAGTGTTGATCATACACCGCACGTATAATCAGCCAGGCCATTATACTTTTGTGCAAGTTCCTAAGCCGATCACATGTTAAAGCTAGTACTCACACACTTAGTCATTAGTATTCTTGTTCTATCAGCATATTGTTCATTATTATATTTCTTTCCAGTACTTCCTTATTGTCTATACATTTCTTGTATCTATTTATGCATCTTGTTTATCCACAGCTACTTACTGTTACATAGTTTTTATCATTATTTGAGAACTGCTGTTAGGGTTGTACTCTGCTCCTTTCCTGACTGGATATATTTTTCCAGATGACACTGAGGAGTACCCTACCTATTATGGACCCCAGGATGTTGTGGGTTTAGATTCTGAGACCCTGGCTCAAGAGGGACTTATCCCAACTGAGACAGTTGACCCTGGAGTTGTAGCTTTATAGTTTTGTAGTATTCTTTTGTACTGGATTTGTCTCCAGCATATTTCTGTATTTTTCTTCAGACTCATTGATGTATTATTTTAGACTCATGAGTTGTATTGTGACTATTCTATTCTAATCTGATTCGTGTTCATTCTATCTTAGTTCTGTGATTGAGTACACTATCTTTTGGTGGTTCATTATATTAGATAGACTTTCTAGACAGCGTTCTACCGCCGATTCTACGGCGTAGGCTGGGCGTTATTTCCGACTAGTACCCTTACCCCGGGTGCGGGTCGTGACACGTTTTTGGTGGTGGCCCATGCAGGTCTAGCTTCACAAGTATGTGATGTCGTGGTAGTGCGACAACTTAGTTGTACTACTGCAAGCCTGCAATAGGATATAGGATATAGGCTGAGATACTCAATCACATCTAGGAAAATTCTTTTGATTCAACTATTCTCCTTTGATATTGATACTTGATCTCTTAAACTGTCCTTTCCTTGATGTCTTACATCTTGTGCCATATTGATTCTTATTCCGTCTTTTTATGAGACATACTCGGAGATACTTGCGGAGGCACGCAAGGTTGAGCGGGATCTGGGTTTGAAGACCAAGAGAGATCGTGATTCTTTTCTGGGGGCCAACGGCAGTGCAGTATCTGTCAAACGTCCTCATTTCCAGTCCAGACCTTTCCAGCAGCCACAGCAGAACCAGACTCCAGCTAGAGCGCCTTTTCACCAGGCACCTCAGCAGCAGAGGCAGTTACAGCAAGCTCTATGCAACTTCTGCAAGAAGCCCGGCCACATCTGGGAAGTTTGCAGAAAGAGGCTAGGAGTTTGTTTGTATTGTGGTACTGAAGGGCATCAATTGAGGGAGTGTCCTCGTCGTGCAGTTCAGGGAGCAGCTCCAGCTCCGAGGGCACAGATGAGACCACCTGCAGCACAACCGAGGGGACCGCTTCCGACACAGCAGCAGCATTTTGCCCAGCATCAGCAGCAGGGAGGTGCTCGGCAGGGATGAGCGTTTGCTATGACAGTCGAAGAGGAGGAACCCACCGGAGATGTCATCGCAGGTTCTATTCTTCTTGATTCCATTCCAGCTTTAGCTTTGTTTGATAGTGGTGCTTCCCATAGTTTTGTATCTGTTTCTTTTGCTCTAAAGCATGGTTTGGTAGCTGAGTCTTTGCTTAGGACTTGCAAGATCATGACCGGGGGAGGCATTATCCTGGTTAATAATATTTGCAAAGATCGGAGAGTTACTCTGGGAGGCCGGGAGTTGAGTGCGTGTCTACTTGTAATGCCACTTCCGAGCTACGACATTGTACTCGGGATGGATTGGTTGAGTAGGCACCGTGCTAGCATAGATTGTAGAGGAGGTAGAGTTTTGTTTGGTCCGCCAGGAGAGCCAGAGTTTGAGTTTGCTAGAGGAGCTGCGGAGCAGGAAGAAGGCATTATTTGTGGAGCTATGGTGGAAGACAAGGAGTTGCCACATCCGTTGATAGCAGAATTTTTGGATGTGTTTCCTGAAGAATTGCCAGGATTGCCGCCAGATCGAGATGTTGAATTTTTTATAGACTTGGTGCCAGGTGCAGAACCGATTTCGCAGCATGTCTATAGAGTAAACAACAGCGAGCTGGTCGAGTTGAAGAAGCAGGTGGACGAATTACAGGATAAGGGGTTTATCAGATCGAGTTCTTCACCATGGGGAGCCCCGGTATTGTTTGTACCGAAGAATGATGGATCGGTGCGTATGTGCATTAATTACAGGGCTTTGAATAATCTCACTATCAAGAATAAGTATCCTTTGCCACGGATTGGTGATCTGTTTGATCAGTTGAGTGGTGCGAAGGTATTTTCTAAGATAGATTTGAGATCAGGCTACCATCAGGTGAAGGTGAAGCCGGAGGACGTACCGAAGACTGCTTTTAGAACTCGGTATGGTCAGTTCGAGTTTATGGTGATGCCGTTTGGTTTGACTAATGCACCGGCGGTATTTATGAACTTGATGAACAAGGTGTTCCACCAGTACCTTGACAAGTTCGTGGTGGTGTTCATCGACGACATACTCATATACTCGAGGACACTGGAGGAGCATGAGGAGCATTTGAGGATTGTGTTGGATGTGCTGAGGAAGGAGAAGCTGTATGGAAAATTGTCCAAATGTGAGTTTTTCTTGGACAAGGTGGAATTCTTGGGGCATGTTGTGACTGGTGATGGTATTTTAGTGGATCCGAAGAAGATTTCAGCAGTGGAATCTTGGAAGACTCCGAGTTCGGTAGCAGAGATCAGGAGTTTCTTGGGATTGGCAGGCTACTACAGAAAGTTTGTGCAAGATTTTTCGAGGATTGCCGAGCCGATGACCAGACTCACAAGGAAGGATGTGGAGTTTGTTTGGACGGAAGATTGCCAGGCCGCTTTTGAGGAGTTGAAGAAGAGGTTGACGTCTGCTCCTATTTTGACATTGCCATCAGGGTCCGGAGATTTCACTATTTATAGTGATGCATCGGGAAAGGGTTTAGGTTGTGTTCTTCAGCAGCATGGGAAAGTGATTGCCTATGCATCCAGGCAATTGCGTCCTCATGAAAAGAACTATCCTACCCATGATTTGGAGTTGGCAGCTGTCATATTCGCCCTGAAGTTGTGGAAATATTATTTGTACGGAGAGCGTGTGGAGATCTTCACAGACCACAAAAGCTTGAAGTACGTTTTCACGCAGAAGGAGTTGAACATGAGGCAGCGTCGGTGGTTGGAACTGATGAAGGATTTTGATATCTCTTTGCAATATCATCCTGGGAAGGCCAATGTAGTTGCCGATGCTTTTAGCAGGTATCCGGTAGCTATGTTCTTGACGCAGGATCGATATTTGTTGGAGGACTTGGAGAGCTTGGGCATTGAGGTGATTGTTCCGGGTGGTGCTATACAGATGTGGGGATTGCAGATACATTCAGATTTGATGGATAGGATCAAGGCAGCACAGTATGATGACGTATCTTTGAGGAGTATCAGAGCTCAGGTGAGAGCAGGATTGGAGGATGATTTCACTATTGCAGAGGATGGATCTTTGAGGCATGGAGTTAGATTGTGTGTGCCTAGTGGGGAGTTGCGAGAGGAGATATTGCAGGAAGCGCATCGCTCTTAGTATTCCATACATCCAGGTGCTAACAAGATGTATCGGGATATGCGAGAGAGTGTGTGGTGGTATGGCATGAAGAGGGAAGTGGCACAGTTTGTATCCAGATGCTTAGTGTGCCAGCAGGTGAAAGCCGAGAGGCAGAGGCCAGGAGTTTACTTTAGCCATTACCCATTCCAGAGTGGAAGTGGGAACACATTACTATAGATTTTGTGTCCGAACTACCACGATCTCCAGGAGGGAAAGACGCGATTTGGGTCATTGTTGATAGATTGACCAAGTCGGCCCACTTTTTGCCTTTCAAGGTGGGTTTTGTCTACGGAGAAGCTGGCAGAGATGTATGTGAGGCAGATCGTTAGGATACATGGAGTTCCCGTCAGCATAGTCTCAGATCGGGATAGTCGTTTCACTTCTCATTTCTGGAGGAGTTTGCAGGAGAGTTTGGGCACTCAGCTCAAGTTCAGTACTGCATATCATCCCCAGACAGATGGGCAGTCAGAGAGGACTATTCAGACTCTCGAGGATATGTTGCGCACTTGTGTACTAGATTTCGGGGGTTCTTGGGAGGACCATCTCCATTTGGTAGAGTTTGCTTACAATAACAGTTACCAGGCCAGTATAGAGATGTCACCTTTTGAAGCTCTATATGGTCGGAGGTGTCGTACTCCTTTGTCTTGGGACGATGTTGGAGAGAGAGTTTTGCTTGGGCCAGAGATGGTTGTGGATGCAGCAGAGAAGGTTCAGTTGATCAGAGACAGACTTCGAGTGGCGCAGGACAGACAACGGCATTGGGCCGATAGCCATCGGAGACCCTTGGAGTTTGAGGTGGGTGGTTTGGTGTTTTTGAGGATTTCTCCGACACGAGACACGATTCGCTTCGGTGGAGGCGGAAAGCTTAGTCCGCGATTCATTGGACCTTTCACTATTCTAGAGAGGGTCGGTGCAGTTGCTTATAGACTAGACTTGCCACCTGCATTGGAGGGAGTGCACAACATGTTTCATGTGTCGCAGTTGAGACGATGCGTGGCAGATCCTAGTCATGTATTGGATCACTCAGAGATAGAGGTGGGCCCTACTCTTAGCTATCCAGAGCAGCCAGTTGGGATTCTGGATCGGAGAGAGAAGGTGCTGAGGAACCAGACTATTCCTTTGGTGTGCGTCGCATGGAGGCATCACTCTCCGGGGGAGTCTACCTGGGAGAGAGAGGATGACATGCGAGAGCGTTATCCATATTTGTTTGTACCTTGAGGTATGTTATTTCTAGTTATGTTCTGTTCATTGTTATGTTCTGTTCATTAGTTAGTTGTGATTCTTTAGTTCTGTTCTGTGATTTTCTGGGGGTAGTTTTCGTCTTTGAATTTCGAGGACGAAATTATTTTAAGGAGGGTAGACTTGTCACTACCACATTTTCTAGGAAAGGGTATTTTGGTAATTTCCTATTTAAATAAATATTGTGCATGGTAAATAATTATTTGTTGTATTATTTAATTGTTGTTAGTTATTATTTAATTATTTTAGACTTATTTTAGTAGACCCAACTAGTTTAGTTTGGACCCATGGACCAACATGAATTAATTAGTTAGACTTGGCCCATTTAGAAAGCCCATAGTTAAGGAGATAGATTAAATTAATTAAATGATTAGACTAGAAGCTTCCTTCCTTAATTATTTCTTCATGAGAGGCCCCAAGGGGTACATTGGACATTTTACAATTGCTTGGGGGAGGGGCTATGGCCGGCCTATTAAAGAGGGGGGGAAATTTCTCTCTCCTCTCATCTCATTCCAAATCTAGATCTAGAATTCTCCCACTACCAAATTCCCTCCATTCCCAATCCAATTCCCTACCAAATTCATTCCAAATTCTTCCCAATTCACCATTAGAGAAGGAGGAAGCAAGGATCTAGAAGAAGGAAGCAAGGATCTACAAAGAGGAGCAAGGATCTACAATTTGGAAGCAAGTTCATCTCAATTGGAGGTTTCATTGGGAATCCATCTCCCAATAGGTATAATTCAGATTTTCCCATTTAAATAGCTTCTAAATCTGAGATTTAATCATATAAAATCAACCTATATGTATGTAGTACCCATAGGACTTTGTTTTGTGTTCATAGGAGACCCATGGAGAAAGTTATGGTGATTTTTGTGTCAATTTTGTTGGAATTCCGAATTTATATTTTGTTGTGTGTATCAATTGATCCTATAGATCAATTGAATATGAGATTTGTGTTTGAGGCTAGTGTCGTGTCCATATTGGGATACTTGTGGTTCGTATCCCAACTATTTGGTGATACGTGTCATTTGGGGGTTTTCCTCCGACACGGGGCTTTGAACATGTCGTATTTTGACACGGACACATAGATCTACTTTTGACGCTTTGATTTGTTCATAAATATTATTTGTGATTTGTTTGTGTCCTTCGGGGTGTATTTGGTTGTGTGTTGGACTCGTGTCGCATGCGTATCCTAGATCTAGTGGGATACGGTGAGATACTCTCCAATTGTGTGTATTTTTGCGTAGATCTAATTAATTGTGGTTCAATTCTTCATTTATAATTAGTATATATATATGGATATTAAATATTTATTTTGTGTATTTATTATAGTAATTATTGTAGCATAGATCTATATTTTGGGTGTGCTAATATAATGTACAATATAATATGTAGCTTTCTTGCATGCAAATATATATGTTACTACTTGTTAAATAATATAATTTATACATAAAATGTTTTATAAAATATATTTGTATGTTTAATTGTGTAATTATATTATTTATAATTATTATGTAATTATTTGGATATTAATGTAAATATTTTAGGTGTGCTTCTAGCCATGTAAATTATATGTTCTTTGTTAAATATTTGAAGGTATAAGTTTATGTGTATATTAATATATATATGTACATTTTTGTATTAATGGTTTATATATATATATATATATACTGTTTTATATATTCTGTTTATATATATATATATATATATATATATATATATATATATATATTGTTTATATATTCTGTTTTTATATATATAATTATATATATACAACTTGTTTTAGTGACAGTGAATTAATGACAGTAAAAAAACTGTCATTAATTAGCCGACTAATAGCAGCCGCTGTAGCCTTCGGGCAATTAATGACAAACCTGTCATTAATTGCAGCACCGGGAAACATCAGCTTTTCTGCGACGCTTTTCCGCGACAGTTTAACTGTCAGCGAAAACCAAAGCAGTGGCAGTTTATTATTTGGGTTTCGGTGACAGTCCTTCGGTGACAGTCCCGACTGTCACTATTTAAACTGTTTTAATTTAATCCTATTTTATTCACTGTTTTTCAATGACGCTTTGACAGATTTAATGTATATATTATATATTATAATTGTATATATATATATGTATATATATATGTGTTTTGTGAGGAATAATAATTGTAATAATATATTATGTTATTTATATAAATGTTGGGTTGTATATATATTATTTTAGGGTATATATTAATTATATTATTAGTATACTTTGTGTGAGTTCTTTTTGAATCTAATTTGATTCCTAAATTATTGTAGTTTATCTCTATATTATTTTATAGATGTCTTGTGAGGTTGACTTTGGGTTTGACCATGTTTGACTTTAGTTGACTTTAGAGTTGACCATAGTTGACTTTTGACTTAGAATTTACTTATTGACCTAGAAATTGCCTAGTTTGACTTGTTCTCTTTCCGGGACCTTGTATTAATGTGGTATTCCATATCTAGGTCTTCGAGGCACCGAGTCAGACATTTGTGAGACTGTTTATTGGACTTCAGGCGAGTACATTCTCTGATAGTTTCTCATTTATGATATCCTCTATGTTCGTTGTATCTAGTGTAGATATACATGTTCTCTTGACACTATGGTTACACGGATTGGTATATCCGGATCTCGTCATGAGATGTTATTCCTTGGTATATGGTGTATATGGTGCAAGTATTGTTTCATTGGTTATCTTGTACATGTACAGACACCGATTCTCGGGGAGACTAGCTATCTTCTTGGGGAATCTAGTGCCATAATGTACCGTGGTTGGATCTATTATACCAGTCGGGGTGGGGAGTATTTTAGTGTAGATATGTGATCATACCCTCCTTGTGCATGTCTTGTTCCTTGTGAGTGTTGATCATACAACGCACGTATAATCAGCCAGGCCATTATACTCTTGTGCAAGTTCCTAAGCCGATCACATGTTAAAGCTAGTACTCACACACTTAGTCATTCGTATTCTTGTTCTATCAGCATATTATTCATTATTGTATTTCTTTCCAGTACTTCCTTATTGTCTATATATTTCTTGTATCTATTTATGCATCTTGTTTATCCACAGCTACTTACTGTTACATAGTTTTTATCATTATTTGAGAACTGCTGTTAGGGTTGTACTCTGCTCCTTTTCTGACTGGATATATTTTTCCAGATGACACTGAGGAGTACCCTACCTATTATGGACCCTAGGATATTGTGGGTTTAGATTCTGAGACCCTGGCTCAAGAGGGACTTATCCCAACTGAGACAGTTGACCCTGGAGTTGTAGCTTTATAGTTTTGTAGTATTCTTTTGTACTGGATTTGTCTCCAGCATATTTCTGTATTTTTCTTCAGACTCATTGATGTATTATTTTAGACTCATGAGTTGTATTGTGACTATTCTATTCTTATCTGATTCGTGTTCATTCTATCTTAGTTCTGTGATTGAGTACACTATCTTTTGGTGGTTCATTATATTAGATAGACTTTCTAGACAGCGTTCTACCGCCGATTCTACGGCGTAGGCTGGGCGTTATTTCCGACTAGTACCCTTACCCCGGGTGCGGGTCGTGACAGCTCTCCCCCACTGGAACTTCCCTTGCACTCCGGCTTCCGCTGCACCCGACTGAGCCCGCGTCCGGCGGCCTCTGCTGTTTCGGTCAGTCAACACTCCGGCATCACCCTCCGGCCTGCCCTTCACCCACCCGCACGGCCTCCTCCGACTCCCTGCTGCATCCACTCCGGCGGCCAACTCCCCATTTCCGCTACTTCTCTCCCGACTTCCTCTCTTTGCTCCGGTCAGCCGAGTACTCCGGCCCGGCGGCCGACCCATCATCCAATCACCATCCAGCACCACTACTCCTCCCTGTCGTAACCCCTGGCCTGAGCTCCGGCCATCTTTCCGGCCAAATTCCCCTGTGAGTTTCTCCTTTCCCTCCTTCCTCTTTCACTAGCTAATGTATATATATAACTAATGTATAGTTAATGAATATATATATATAACTAATGTGTATGTATATGTATCTATAACTAATGTATAGGTATCTGCATATATTTAATTATTGTGTGTGTATATGTGCATATTTTTAATTTAATTGGTATGTACATATATGTATATATGTACTTATATATACTAGTATATAGTATTGCATTTCAATTGGTATATATGTATATATAATTTGTATAAGCATAGTATATGTGTATATATATAAATGATATAGGAAAATGTTTTATTAGTATATATATATGTGTATACGTATATGTATATATTAACATATGTATTTAAATTAATGCTTAATACATGTATATGTATATATCTAATCTACTTGGTATATATATAAATACGTATATTGGTGTGTGTATTAGAATAATACTTAGTGTATATGTATTCATATACATACATGTATTATTTTGGTATATTTCATATAGAATACATGTAATAAAATACGTATTTTTGGTATAAATGTATAAATATGTAAATACGTATTTTGGTAATTGGTATATATATATATGTGTACATATATATATGTATATAATAAGATTTGGTATATATTCAAATAACCGTATTTTGGTATCAATATATATATGTAGAGTTATACTTTCGTATTGGTATATATATATTTTTGTATAAACCTTTAGCATATTTTTAATATATATATATATACCTCTATTTTGTATATGTATTTAAATTGATATATATATATATATTTTGTAAGTGCATATGTTAATTTAGATATGTATATTTATGTATCTATCTACTAGATGACCATTATCGTACCTAGCGTAGCCCTAAGGCCAGTGTATTTCTATTGTGTGTTAGTGTAGCCTTGATGCAAGTGTTATGTGATGTGTTTATAGGACTGTTGGTTTACCCAGGGGATACTCTGGAACAGGATATCAATAATTACCAGCTAAGGACCCAAGGCAAGTACATTCTCTGATAATTTCTAATTTTTGATAATTCCTATAAAGTTCAATAATCTAGAAATGTTACATCTGAATCATTGACACTGTGCTACACGGACTAGTATAGCTTGGATCTGCAGTCATGAGATGTTACCTTGATTATTGTATTGATATTGTATACGATATGTATATTAGACATCGTACATGATAGATTGGACTTGTTCGTGTATCGTGACGTGTCATGGTTGGATCCACAGTACTAGTTGGGGGCGGGGAAGTAGTTAGTAAGAAATATGATCATAACCTCTTATTGCAGTGTAGAACAATTGTAAGTGTTAATCATGCTCTTCACCCATGATTAGCCAGGCCCTATAGCTATCGTACATGTTCCCAAGCCGATCATATTTCGAAACTACTATTTCAAACACTTAGAATAGATTGCAGTTCCCTATTTTAAATCATATACTACATCACCCGTATATGATACTGTACCTTGTTCTTTCTATTTCTTTTATGCACTGACTATATCACATTGCCTATTTTGCATGTCTCTTTACATTGCCTGTCTCTCTAATTGCCATTGCATTTATTTCACTGTCTTCTCAGTATCTAGCATCATCTGTTTATTACTTTATAGTCCTTATCAATTATATGGAACTGTTATTTGAGATTTGTACTTTGCTCCTTCCTGACTGGAAACATTTTTCCAGACTATGCCTTAGAGGACCGCTGTCCGACACTTTTTGGACCATATGGTGAGTAGCTGCAGACTTGGTAGTTTAGTTGTGATTCCGGGAGGCCTAGCCGGAATTACTATTTTTGTTAGTTCTTTTAGTAGACTATTTTGGTACCGGATTTGTCTCCGGCATTTTATTGAGATTTGGATATTGTTGAGTTAGATTACTTTAGACTTGTATTGTATTTAAATTTAATTTTTGTTCGATATCTTATCGTGCTGTCATTCTGTGATTGAGTATGTGTTCATTTTATTTGTGTCATCCGTGCCTCCTTATGGAGATTGGATGCTTGTGTGAGCTTGGCTAGATAGTATCAAGACCTTGACAGCGTTCTACCGCCGATGCTGCGGCGTAGGCTGGACGTACCCACGCACTCGTGCCCCTAAACCGGGTGCGGGTCGTGACACATTTTTAGTGGTGGCCCATGCAGGTCAGACTTCGCGAGTTGTGCGATATCGTAGTAGTGTGGCATCTTTGTTACACTACTGCGTGCCTGCGATAGGATCTAGGACATATGATACTAGGATGAGAGAGGATACTCAATCACAATTTATTTGAAAGATTTCCTGGGATGACCCCATGAGAATCTTATTATAATTTCCAATTTAATTCCTTCGTCCTTGTTTCCGTCCGTCCTCACTCGTTGATATTGAGTTTGATTCTTGTTGACCAGTTGTTAACTTTAATTCTTGATATCGTTGTTGAGTTGATTTTATATTGAGATAAATTTTACGGACTAAAATTTACGGTATCATCTGATGACATATATTGATGAGGACAGTGAGAAAGGTAAAATGTCTACTTTGGTTATGGAACCTAGAGTTTATCGCAGCCATATTAGCTGTTGTGACGAGAACGTAGGAACCTAACTTGGATGTACATACTTTAGTTATGAGATTTAGAGTTTCTCGCATCCATACCGGTTGGCGTGGCGAAGATTCTAGATGACATGATTATAGAGTTGCATACCTTAGTTACGGAACCTGTCGTTTATCGCATCTATGCTTACTGGCGTGGCGAGGATTCTGTGTGTCATAATTTCTGACAGACGTATATGATTATCAGGTTGTATCTTAAATTGGTTCTTAAAGTATCATCTCAAGACTGATCTATTTATGTTATTCCAGGACTTTGTTCCATCGCTTCTTTTCTTTACTAGCAGTAAAGATACCTTCCGTCCTTGATCCAGTTCCTTTCGAGCTTCTATTCTTTAAGGGTTCCTTGTTAGTGTGATAATTAGTGACTTACAATTTTGGTTGTGTCTTATATTAGTTGACTGAGTGTGACTTGTGAGTTTGTAAGTATTTCCTAGTAGGACATAGGAGCATTAGGCATTAATCTAGAGATACCCATAGCATAGTACCTTGTAGCAATAGTTCTATGATAGGTGTTATTATAATTAGTGTTGGTATTATAGAAAGAGGAGTAAGAGTATCAGTGAAGGTTCCAAGAGTTAGTATCAGAGCCAGCATAACCGTCCCGAATAGGCAATAAATTATGTAATTGGGTGATCTTTGTAAATAATTAAGTATCAAGGAATTGTGTTAAAGATTAATGGAGCATGATGTTCAATTTGATGATTGATACCGGGTGTGTAAAGAGTAAAGGAATGTATATGCATAAAGGGTTTAATGAGATGTCATAAGTAGAGAAATATCAGGATTAGTAATGAAAGTTGTGAAGTGTATCACAAATTAGTTTAACAGGCTGTAAAAGGATTAAGAGATATGCTTATACATCAATCGAGATATAGAACCATATGCCTGTCCTTGTGAGCAAGGTGCTAATGACAGTAAGTACTTCGTGTGATGATAATTAGATTGGTGTATTGTGTGGACCTTGAGTATTAGAGACTGGGTGTATCTATATGTATACTTGAGGATTTAAATTTATAATTTGAAGAGTGGGAATGAATTTTACTTTTAAGAATTTAGAGGAGTTAAGATTTTATGTTATTAAAATTTTGAGTATTCGAATTCAATTCAATAAACATAGTCAAAGCTATAAGGATTTTAAAAGTGATTAAATTTTTCGATAATTGAGTATCTAAATTTGAGGAGGTATATGCAATTATTTTAAGTTGATCGAGAAGTTAAACCTTGACGATTATTTTGAGAATTAATTTTATGATAGATAAGAGATGAATATTAATATATGAGTAGATGATATACATGTGTAAGGATCTGATGACTTGAGCATGATTAAGGTGGCACCGCAGACTGACTTGGGTGTCCATCTAGAGTTGTATTAGAAAGGGTTTAGCACTTAGTATGGTATTACACTTGGTGTGCACTGGAGTGATGAGAAAATAGTATGGACAATTATAGTAGGAACGGGAACTGACAGAGGGTATGGTACTAAGGAGATAGAGGTATCAACTTGGATGCAGTTTTGAATCATGGTTATATTAGAGATTCTTGGCATCAGATTTAGGTGTTAATAGACATGTGTGTGCAATATGGATATATTCATGGATCTTGTGGATAAATGACTAGTTGATATGGGTGCCAGTGTATAGGAATTAGTTAGTGAATATGCTAGAGTTAAGTGTATGTTAGAGATAGGAGATACTGCAGGTAATGTGTTAGCAGGTTCTGTTCTTTCCTTCATTCTGTTCCTATCTATTTGATTGATTGACTGATACCTTAGTACCGTAGCTTGCATGCATGATTTCTTGTTATAATGTAGTTAGTAGTACCCCTGATACAGAGACTATAATACCATGACAAGAGACACCATGACCGTACATATCCCCTTAGGTTGCATGTTATATGATTGTAAGAAGATTCTCTTAGACCATGATTATTGGGGTTTGACCATTACGAAGATTCATGAAGGAGTTATGACTTGACAAGAGAGGCGAGATGATTAAAATTCGAGGATAACCATCGATTTAAATAAAGGGCCAAGAATGTAACATGGCAGAATTTATGACTTATTAATTCCAGGAAGATTAGGACATGATTAAATTGGTTATAAAAATTTGGAAATTTTGGGAGATTATCAATATATTTAATTGATTGCAAGTTATGAATTTTAAAACGTTATATTTGGATGTTGCATTTGGAGAACCCTTAAGTATCGCGTTGTTCAATATTTTGAGGAAAGAGGAAATCGAGGAATAAAATTATAGATGGACTAATGTTTGAATTCAAACTTTTTGGACGAGATTACATTTTTATATATGTGCATTGATTAAAATCAAATTTGAGGAGTGGATATTAAATTCTGAGTATTGAATTATTAACTAAAACTTTCAAAGAAATTTTTGATAAACATGGACTTTGATTCTATTTCGAGGATTTTTTCAGGTTATGCAATAATTTTTAGAATTTTGAAATTGTGAAAAGACATTATGGATTATTACCTGATTTCGTGGTTGGTGAATTTAAAACTTTGAGGGAAAATAATAATGCGTATGATTAAACGCTACTATGAGGATTTTAAATTTCGAGGACAAAATTCTTTTAAGGAGGGTAGACTTGTCACTACCACGTTCCGAAAACAGGGGTATTTTTGACTTTTATAATATTTAATATTATTGTAGTTACAATTAATTAATTGCATGATAGTGTATTTGATTTTAAATAAATGATTATATGATGTGTAATTAAATATAGTATTATATACAGTGTTCAGTTATTTTTGAGCTAGCAGACTTGACCTAGACGCCCAGTAGATGACGCCTGTCCGAATTATGAAATTTTTGTATTAATTGTTTTATCTAGAATTTATTTATTGGAGATTGTAATTGATTACCGTATTTTAATTAATTATTGCGCATTGCCTTGCTTCGATATTTGGAGCGCTATCCTGACTTTTGTCTTCCAACAAATTTCACAATCTTGCCCTAGACATGCCCGCCTTCCATGCTGCTATTTTTTGCAACTCATAATTATGCTCTCTGTGCATTATTTCTAGCCGCACAAAAAATCGTCGCGGACGTTATTTAATAAATTCTTATTTTGTATCGTTGTGCGTTCCAATTGAAATTGGGGACAATCTTGACCTATTTTTTGTGTGGTCCAAATTAGGGTAATATTCTGTTCTGAGTCTTCTTCATTATTGGTATTGATGACCTGACCTGATTTTGGCCCCATGTACTTCTAATTAATTTTTAGAACAACTTGCATTTATTTCTAATTAAATTGAGGATACTATTTTAACTGATTCTAAAAATCCCAATTTAATTCCAGTGCCCTTCTATTGAGCCCATACCGATCATACAGCGCCCCCTGACCCTACAAAATACCGGACATCGAATCGCCCGCCAAATTTTTGTCATTTTATGTGTCTGTGCAAATACCCAAATTTAAGGGGGCTAATTTGCAAATTTATATTTTTTTGGTGTCAACACCCCAATTGTTTAAACAATGAGGGAGCCCTAATAATTTTAATTAAACCTCACCCTCATTCCTCCATAATTAAATTTTCCCCATGTCAATTCTGGACCACTCATTTAATGGGCCAATCCCCACCTTTCATTTGCACACCCTCTCCCCTATTTAATGTTACATCAAACCCTAATCCCAAGAAAAACCTAGGTAAACCCACCCTCCTCAAGCCTCCACATTCCCTCTCTCCTACGTATGTAAATTCTTCTTCTCCTTCTTCCTTTCTTCTTCTTTTTCCTTCTTCTTCTTCTTCTTCTTCTTCTTTATTTTAGTTTTTGAATTCAAAAGAGATCAAAGGGGAAACACTATTCATCATCCCCCACACTGTTCACCCGTGGTCGACTGCTCCGGCCAACCCGGCGGTTTCCTTCCAACTCCCCGGCCCACCTTGTTCCCTCCTCCCGCTGAAATTGCTCCGGCTGCTCTCCCCCACTGGAACTTCCCTTGCACTCCGGCTTCCGCTGCACCCGACTGAGCCCGCGTCCGGCGGCCTCTGCTGTTCCGGTCAGTCAGCACTCCGGCATCACCCTCCGGCCTGCCCTTCACCCACCCGCACGGCCTCCTCCGACTCCCTGCTGCAACCACTCCGGCGGCCAACTCCCCATTTTTGCTACTTCTCTCCCGACTTCCTCTCTTTGCTCCGGTCAGCCGAGTACTCCGGCCCGGCGGCCGACCCATCATCCAATCACCATCCAGCACCACTGCTCCTCCCTGTCGTAACCCCTGGCCTGAGCTCCGGCCATCTTTCCGGCTAAATTCCCCTGTGAGTTTCTCCTTTCCCTCCTTCCTCTTTTACTAGCTAATGTATATATATAACTAATGTATAGTTAATGAATATATATATAACTAATGTGTATGTATATGTATCTATAACTAATGTATAGGTATCTGCATATATTTAATTATTGTGTGTGTATATGTGCATGTTTTTAATTTAATTGGTATGTACATATATGTATATATGTACTTATATATACTAGTATATAGTATTGCATTTCAATTGGTATATATGTATATATAATTTGTATAAGCATAGTATATGTGTATATATATAAATGATATAGGAAAATGTTTTATTAGTATATATATATATGTGTGTATACGTATATGTATATATTAACATATGTATTTAAATTAATGCTTAATACATGTATATGTATATATCTAATCTACTTGGTATATATATAAATATGTATATTGGTGTGTGTATTAGAATAATACTTAGTGTATATGTATTCATATACATACATGTATTATTTTGGTATATTTCATATAGAATACATGTAATAAAATACGTATTTTTGGTATAAATGTATAAATATGTAAATACGTATTTTGGTAATTGGTATATATATATGTGTACATATATATATATATATAATAAGATTTGCTATATATTCAAATAACCGTATTTTGGTATCAATATATATATGTAGAGTTATACTTTCGTATTGGTATATATATATTTTTGTCTAAACCTTTAGCATATTTTTAATATATATATATACCTCTATTTTGTATATGTATTTAAATTGATATATATATATATATATTATAAGTGCATATGTTAATTTAGATATGTATATTTATGTATCTATCTACTAGATGACCATTATCGTACCTAGCGTAGCCCTAAGGCCAGTGTATTTCTATTGTGTGTTAGTGTAGCCCTGATGCAAGTGTTATGTGATGTGTTTATAGGACTGTTGGTTTACCCAGGGGATACTCTGGAACATGACATCAATAATTACCAGCTAAGGACCCAAGGCAAGTACATTCTCTGATAATTTCCAATTTTTGATAATTCCTATAAAGTTCAATAATCTAGAAATATTACATCTGAATCCTTGACACTGTGCTACACGGACTAGTATAGCTTGGATCTGCAGTCATGAGATGTTACCTTGATTATCGTATTAACATTGTACACGACATGTATATTAGACATCGTACATGATAGATTGGACTTGTTCGTGTATCGTGACGTGTCATGGTTGGATCCACAGTACTAGTTGGGGGCGGGGAAGTAGTTAGTAAGAAATATGATCATAACCTCTTATTGCAGTGTAGAACAATTGTAAGTGTTAATCATGCTCTTCACCCATAATTAGCCAGGCCCTATAGCTATCGTACATGTTCCCAAGCCGATCACATTTCGAAACTACTATTTCAAACACTTAGAATAGATTGCAGTTTCCTATTTTAAATCATATACTACATCACCCGTATATGATACTGTACCTTGTTCTTTCTATTTCTTTTATGCACTGACTATATCACATTGCCTATTTTGCATGTCTCTTTACATTGCCTGTCTCTCTAATTGCCATTGCATTTATTTCACTGTCTTCTCAGTATCTAGCATCATCTGTTTATTACTTTATAGTCCTTATCAATTATATGGAACTGTTATTTGAGATTTGTACTTTGCTCCTTCCTGACTGGAAACATTTTTCCAGACTATGCCTTAGAGGACCGCTGTCCGACACTTTTTGGACCATATGGTGAGTAGCTGCAGACTTGGTAGTTTAGTTGTGATTCCGGGAGGCCTAGCCGGAATTACTATTTTTGTTAGTTCTTTTAGTAGACTATTTTGGTACCGGATTTGTCTCCGGCATTTTATTGAGATTTGGATATTGTTGAGTTAGATTACTTTAGACTTGTGTTGTATTTAAATTTAATTTTTGTTCGATATCTTATCGTGCTGTCATTCTGTGATTGAGTATGTGTTCATTTTATTTGTGTCATCCATACCTCCTTATGGAGATTGGATGCTTGTATGAGCTTGGCTAGATAGTATCAAGACCTTGACAGCGTTCTACCGCCGATGCTGCGGCGTAGGCTGGACGTACCCACGCACTCGTGCCCCTAAACCGGGTGCGGATCGTGACAAAAATCCTTGCGGCAGAGCCTAGTCAGCGCATGAGGTGCCTTCCATACAGCAAAACCACGATAGTAGCATATCAGGTTAATCCTCTATCCATGCGACAGAGCCATGGTGGTTGCAGGTCCGGATCGAGCCTTCATCCATGCGATAGAGTCATAGTTGTCGCATGTCCAGGTTGAGCCTTCATCAATACGGTAGATTCTTAACTATCGTAGGATGGTTACCCTTCCATGTGATAGACTCATGAGAAAAGCCCGTACATGTTCACGATAATCTCCTATCCTTGCGACATGGCTGTATAAAGAGTCTGAGCGTGTTCTAGATAATTTTTCATCCACATAGCAAGACTGTGTATTGGTATCTCGGTGTCCTTGGCAGCCCAACAAGAAAAGTGAGGTGCTCCCCTACCTCCAAACAAATAAACAAAGTCAGGGGGCCACAGATCATGGCCACCCCTGACAAACTCCGACGTGAGAAGGACCGTAGCCTATGATATCCTTCGCAGAAAAATGAGGAAGAAAGCAAAGAGATAAAAGTTCTCTCTCCCCCTGACTACTAATTTATAGTCTCCAAAACAACGTGAAGGGATCGAGACAATGAACCGAGCGGTTAATGAGATGAACCTGACACCTCAATCATCGTGATCCTCTTTAATCTCCTCGAAAACTGACATCTTGAGCCCCATGGCAGAAGATGACGCAAAATCTTAAGAGATCCGGTCAAAGATAGAGCAAATTTTCTCATTAAATGATCGTACAGCCTGTCAGAGACAACTATGCAGCCATGGGACTATACGGTATGACCTACATATGCGGCCAATAACGCTCGATCATGCTTCTTTCAAAGTATTCCAAACTTGTCATTTTGGAAAATTTGAAGGGGGTCATATAGAAGCATGAAAAATTATGCATGCCGCATAGAGGTCATGCCCCCTCAAAAATAAAACCAAGCCGTAGAGAAGCCACATGCGTCCAGATCAACCAAAGATCTAGAAGTCGCATAATATACTCAATATGTCCTGAACGATCACAAAGCAGGAAGGCCGCATAAAATCCCCCGACATAGCATTCGATAACTATCAGACTCTGACACATCACTAATCACACTGAGACGCTTCGAGATTAATGAAGACGATGGCTCAGGAAAAGACAAAAGGTCATATCAACTCATTAATGGCCTCGACAGACGTGCTATACTATATGTCCATTCATATGTATCTAAATGTCCATGCGGCCTCGTCATCATGCGGCCAGAGTGTTGATTCGACCAAGGCTAGACGAGAGCTTTCATGCGGCTATATACCCATGCGGCCTCGTCATCATGCGGCCAGTGTATCCATTCGACCAAGACCAAACGAGAGCACATATGCGGCCATAATATCGTGCGACCAGAGTGTCCAAACGACCAAGGCCAAACAAGAGAATGTATGCGACTACGATGATATGCGGCCAAGATGTTATGTGGCTCTCAACTGACAGGATCTTTCTGTTATAACCGAAGATGATTTTTTGCACAATCGGTGCTGACTACGTGTCCAGTTGACCAAGTCACACACGCAACAACCTCGAGATCTCTTTAACAACATATCTTAACTAAGACCATGTGGCAGCATATCCATGGTATGCGACTGCAGTTAAAACCGTATTCTGTTGAAGGAGTCATATTCGACCACCAAACAAAGGCATATGCGACACTTATAGTCTATCAGCAGGATGGCTATAAATAGCAAGGGTAGCATACCCTACAACCCCCCAGTCAGCTACGTACATGCACATAACATCAAGAAAGAGAAGAGAATAGAGCATTATCCAAATCAAAATATTGTACAGTCAACGGAGTAAAGGAGATGCTGTCGTGCTCAAGCTCCATCATCACTACCCAGATCAAAATATTGTACTTATTGTACTTTTTTGTTTGTTATTTCAATATTCAAAACTTGGTAAAGCTTTAATAAAATTTACACATCCAAAATATTTTTATAAAAAATTTATAATTAGTAAATATAATTAAAAATTCATATAGTTAATTAATAAAGAATTTTTTACTCATTCTAATTAGTAAAGTGAATAAAAAAATCAATAATTAAATAAAATAATAAAAATACAAAATTTTAAATTATGGGTGTTTACAGTCTTCAAAGTAGCATGCGAAAAATAATGCTACGTGCCAAGAAAAGTTTTCGTCCATGCTTCTTTCAAAGTGTTTTAAACTTGTTCAAGTTTCAAAAGTTTGATGGGAATCTTATAGAATCATGGAAACATTCACATATGCTACACTATTTTGGGTACAAGCCAAAAGGGTCATTCTGTCACAGAGGCATAAACAGCCTTAAGCAACATAGTATTTAAGTGTCTTCGAACCACCGCTAGATAGGAATTGACCCCTACAGCTAACCTAAGATAGTTACGCATGCGTTGGATAACGTTTCATATATTTTGTCGCACTTTCTTTTTACTCTTTTGGAATTCAAATTTCAAAATTTACAATTCTTGACTATCTAGTCTTTCTTGCTCAATTCTCTATTTTTTTCTGGATTATTTTATTTTTTGGCTAAATTCACTGAAGTTCTGGACCCAAACGGCCCAAAATCGGTCATGTTTGTTCCAGAACCTTGGGCGAACCACAGCCGTCCGATCATTACTTGATCAACATTGCTTTTATAAGAGAAGCCTAACCCTTTGGCTGTTCTAGTCCGGTTTTAAACCTAAAAATCATCTTCCTCTTTTCTCCAACCTATTATTCTCAAACCCTAACCCTATTTCTTCAAGTTTTTGGTGGCAATCTTCTCCAAGATTCATGTTTTGGGGATAAACATAGTTCTCTTTTATTATCTCTACTTCTCTTGAGGTATATTTCTCTCTCTCTCTCTCTCTCTCTCTCTCTCTCTCTCTCTCCCTTTTTAAATTTAATGGCACCTAGATAGCTTTCTAGAGGAAAAAGGAGACAAAATTAAGCTTCCTCATCAAATTCTCCTCCTATTGAGGATCCACCCCATCCTTTGTTTAATCCTCGACATCCTCCCAATGATAATATATATAATGCACATATTTTCATTTCTTTAGATGCTTCTAAAGAATGGTTCAATAATTTTGGTGCACGCAATATTTGTTCGGGAAATCCAATCAACTTTACCATATGTCCAAAAAATTTCTCTCTTTCAAGATTTGTGCTTAGATGAACTTGTCACTACATTAAATAAAATCTATATCAATGATATTAAAAAAAAAAATTATAATCTCATATATTATGATCGTAATTTTTTTTCTAGATTAGGCGATATTGACATTGAATTCAATGCCTTCGACTTGGCGAAGTTTTTACAACTTCCCAATCCAAAAACTTGAGAAAGCCTAATTGACGCCCGCAAATTCAAGTTTATCGATGCAGTCAACTTAGAAATTTTTAAGGACATGATGTGTGCTCCCCATCTTCGTCCTCTTGGTCGCCTTTATTCTATGTATCTTAACTAACATTTCTATGAACTTCATCGAATTATCTTTTCTTCCATTTTACCCAAAACATGATCTACTGATGAAGTTAACTATCTAGAGATATCATCCTTCTATCACTTCTACTTTACTGTTCCTTTCAACTTTCCATGCACAATGATGGACAGTATGATCTGTATGAGAAATAAGAATATGATACGTGTTTATGCCATGTACCTGTCTATTTTATTTTCTACTTTTAATATCCCGCTGGGTGATTGTCATTTTATCAATGCACCTGTCTATTTTTTTAGAGCGCGTAGGACTGCTCCTACTCCTCTACCTCCAACTCCAGCTGAGGAAGCCTCGTCTGACTCTGAGGCCCCTCCAGTCGATCCCCTTGCCACCTTGGACTTTATCAGAGACATGTTGTGCGAGCGCTTCTAGTTGGAAGATGATCGATATGCTCAAATGGACTACTGGACCACTCTTCAGTTCTCTGTCCTGAGCAACACCATCCATGACATCAAGTATAACATGGCAAGGCATCCCACTATGCCTTTTCCCACGAGTTTGGACCCTTCTTGCAAAGGCTACCGTATTGATGATTCATGGGCTATGAGGTACTTAGATCCGGATGCTGCTTTCATCGACCCTTTTTCGCTCTACCAACGATCCGTCTGGTACTGCTTCTGCTGGTCTATCTTATCCTCCTGTTGATTCTGCTCCTTGATGGCTGTGGCGGACTACTTTCTGGATGTTGTTGATGATATTCACCTTTAGTTTCACTTAGTTTCGTTTTACTTTTGCACTAAAAATGCAGTTTATATTTGCACTTTGACTATTTTTATTTGAAATTTGATGTAGTTTATGACTATTAGACATTTGACTATGTTTAGTTTGGTTATTTCATTCAACATGCTTAGTTCTATTACAAATATACATGCTATGTTACTCTTTTACTTTGTAATACTTGTACCTTTACGGGGGAGCAAATCCATTTTGCCAAATAACAAAGGGGGAGAAATAGCATATGCTATTGATATTTGCTTGATTATGATATGCTATAATTTATGTGTTGCCTATGCTATGCATCTGGACTATGTGGACATACTATGTTTACATTCACTATTTGTAGGAGAGCTACTTCGTTCAAACCATGAAACATCATTTATGCTTCCTTCAACATGTGTCCAGGTATGAATATTGACACATAAAAATATTAGTTTTTCAATTATCAAAATGGGAGAGATTGTTGACCAAAAATTGGATCACAGTCAACCTAATTTCATAATTAACACACGGATATCTGCTATCACTCAATACGACATATCGACTGTTGGACGTGACATCAACAGACTTCATCAAATTACTGTTACATCTTTGTTGTATAGTTCAGAGTATGTAATTTTATCTTTGTTTGAGTCTAGAAAATATGTACGTTGAGTCACACTATGGCATAACAACTACTCAACACATTTCCCAAAGCTCCACCAAACAAACAAATAAGCATTGAACCCAACTGAACCAAACCAAACTAAACCAACTCAATTCCAACCAACAGAGCTTTTGGTCTGAGACAGACCTACTTAAAATTAGAAACTTGATTTTTTGCTCTACCCGGTTATGAGCTGTCCAACGTTCTAATTTTTGAACGTTAAGGGTCAACACTCGGGCCGAACTCTAATCCCCCAGACTAGTATAAAAAGAGCATGATTTCTCTTATTTTAAATCATCTCTCAAGCTTTTAATATTTTAATCTCTATACATTCTAAGCCTTTCTCTGAGCCACACTCTTTCAAATCTCCTTAGCCACAACTTCATAATCTCCAAGGTGCCTCGGTGCGATTCAGCTAGAAGTTGTGCAAGAGTTGTAAAGTGTTCTCACTTGGAAAATTCTAAGTTTTGCCTCTACGAAGTTGAAGTAGTCGAGCGCTTCGGATCAAAAGCTCGTGTTATAAAGAAGTGGCAAGCCTTCGGATCAAAGCTTGTGTCTCACTGATAGTGGATTCAAACTCCGAGCTTGAGTTCTCGGGACTGGACTAGTCCTCCACGAGGGGAACTAGTATGCATCTTGGTGTTTGCGTTTTCTTATCCTTACTCTATTTACTTTCCGTATTATTATATCTCTGATTATTTAATCTATTAGTAGTTGCTTCTTGGACATAGCTTTAATCAGTTTTTAATTGGTCAATATAGACACATAACTCTATTCACCCCCTTCTAGAGTTGCCTACATGTTATTTCAAAAATGAATGATGATCATCGTATTCTACTCATTATACTAAGCAGCTATTATCTCATTTTGCAATCTAAACTGCTCGCAGAATATCTTTTGGATAGAATCCAAGGAAGCAGACTTTGCTGAGGAGGAAGGTGCAGTAGGAACTGAGGATGGAGGAGTAGGGACAGCTGGATCGACAGGAGCATCAGAATCTGATCCAGAGGAGTCATCCTCATCAGAAGGATAAAAGGTAGGATGAGTTCTGAGGGCTTTGGTAAGGTAGGCTGGCTTGGACAGAAATGTAGGTTCTTCCATAGGAATATGAAAGTGCACAAAAATGATAGGAAAGTACATAGCATATGGAAGTTGGCGCTTGGTCTTGCAACAGTCTATGATCTGTCTTATCATAGACTTAGGAAGGCTAAAAGGAGTAGAGGTATAGAAGTGATACAGGGCTGTCATCTCTCGATAGGAAACCTCATGCTTTGAGGTTTTCTTGGGCAAAATAGAGGAGTAGATGATACGGTGAAGTTTATAAAAGTATTGTTTAAGGTAGTGAACACAAAAATTCCTGTCGGAACAAAGGTAAGGTGCACACAGAATATCCTTGAAGGAGTCAAGAGTCATGTCGTCCATAAAATTAAGTTGATCGATTGCAACTAGGGCTTCACCCTCGTTTGGGATCTCGAGAATTTTGCCCAAAGTTGTATCGTTAAACTCAATATTTATCTCCCCTACTCTTGATTAGATAGTTCCTTTGTTATGGGATAGGTTACAGTAAAACATACAAATAGCATTCAAATAAATGGGCCTCCTAGTAGTAATTAGGTTATCAAGATAAAATTTTATAAACTTGGGTTTTTTTGCATGGAACATTGTAAAATTAATGGGATTTCCCTCACAAATATTCCTTTCCACAAATTCATCAAACCAAGAATTAAAGTTTTCATGAGATGTAAATATGAAATCATCATATTCTTCCGAAGGTGGCATGGATGGGGAAAATAGAGAGTGTTGAGTATCCTCATAGGGAGGATGAGAGGAAGAGGCTTCTCTAGTCTTTCTCTTTTTCTTAGAGAATTTTGGATCCATAGATTGAGAGAGAAGAAGAGAAGTATACATAAAAAAGATGAGAGAATGTGGTGGAGAACCTTAAGAAATCCCTAGATCCAAAAGCTTGAAGAATGAGGACCTTTGGAGAGTGAGATCAAGAAGTTAGGGTTAGGGTTTTGATATGGGAGATGGATTTTTGGTTTAAAAGATGGAAGGATGAAGGAGAAGGGGTTATATAAATTCAAAACCCGAGAGCTGCTGCTACTGTCTGGAACACCTAGACCGAGTTGGGCCCGAACTCAGAATGAAGTCTGTCTGAGTTCTGTCCTACTAAAGGTTTCAGAATATTTATGATAGATGCTTCTGGTTTTAGATTAAGCAAATAACATAGTAAAATATTCTTGCATTTATATAAGGTACAAAATAACATTAATATGTACTAAAAACATGTGTATATATATATATATATATATATATATATATATATATATATATATATATATATATATATATATATATATATATAATAATTTATATAATATATATAATTTTTGAAAATAATAGTTGTCATATAATTAAGAGTTTTTATCAAGCATTAGTTAATAGTTATGAATAACCGTAAGTCATTTACTGAGATAAACGGGAAATATTTATATAGGTTTCTTTGTTCATCTTTGCTCAACAATGTTTCAAATATCATGAATTAGATATAGAGATAGAATCCCAACTAGCGGTGGTCCGAAGACACTTAAATACAGTATCGCTTAAGGTTGTTTACACCTTGGTGACAGAAGGGCTCTTTCGGCTTATATCCAAGATAGTATTGACTTTTTGAAGAGCTTGAATTTGAAAAAAAACTTTTGACAAAATATTTCTTCTTATAAAAACATAATATAATTTCAAAAAAAGATTCATGCATAAATGTTAATAGCTGATAAATGAAAATTAATCTATATTATTACCTAATGACTATAGTAGTCAAATTTATATTGGTGCAATTGCTATGATGTTGTCCTTTGTAGCTTTTTATAATCACCAACATATTCCTTGATATTACGTCTTGTCGTAAAGTGTTCCACCTATATGACTAGATGAAGACTTTGGTATCCAAGAATTGGATCCACAATTATTTGTTTTGGGAACCCATATCCACATTTATATTAACCATTTTTCTAGCTTTACAGAAGTGTGAGGTGTGTCATTTCAAATTGCAGTAGTGACATGTGATAGAACTGCTGTAAACCCCCCAGACCAATTTAGGATTAATTTAATTTAGATTGAGAGACTAGGATTTATTTGAATATAATTATAATTAATGTGCAACAATTATGTGACATTATACCTCACCGTTGCTTCGATGTTTGGAGCGCTACACTAGTAGTTACCTTCAAACCAAGTTCATACACATATCCTAGACATGCCAGACTACCCATCTGACCCTTGTGTAACTTTTAAATACTCAATATTGTGCTTCATTTTAGCTGCACAATATTCGTTACAAACGTCCCTAAATAATTCCAATAAACCCAATTTCTCATAATTGCCCATTCCTATATGAATTTGAGGAACAACCTCAACCCAATTCCCTAAAACCCAAATTATGGTATTTACCCATTCTGAGCCTGCTATGCCCATGACACTTGTGTCTCACCCAATTTTAATCCTATGCATTTTTAATTGGCAATAGAACACTTTGTGCAATTATTTTAATTAAATTAAATTAGAGGCCCAACTCACCCTAAAGCAAGACCTAACCAAGCCTATGTACACCTTTCATGTGGACCAGCCCCCACCCCGATGAGCCAGGCCGGCCCAAATCCCGAGGTCAACCCATATTCCCCCTTCCCTATATAAATACACATTACCCCTATTGGAAACCCTAGATTTATAAACACCAACACCACCATCATATATACTAGCCGAATCCCCTTCCAAAACCCGGGTACCCCTCTCCCTTCCCCCGACTTCCTAACGCCATCACCACCTCAGGCCACCACCCCTAGCCACCGGACCACCCCCTCAGGCTGCCTGCACCGTGCCATCACCACCCCGTCACCAGCATCAACTCCATCCAACACGACCCCTTGCCGAACCAGACTGCTTCCAGACCAGACCACCGTCCCCAGCACCGCAAACCACCACTGCCAGCCGACCAGCACTACCTTCCCCGCCATCCCAGCACCGTCCCCTACCGGCCAAGAACCGCTGCCAGGCTCCTCCTGTCGCTGCTGCACCTGCTGTAGTTACTATTGCCGCTGCCATTAACTGCTGCTCGACGCCGGAGCTCCGCCCACGCCGGAGGATAGTCGCTGACGAGCCAGACCCCCCTCTCGGCCACGACCAGGTAATACCTGCTGTGCTATTAATAACTTCATGTTTTGTCGGGTCGTCGTGTCATGGTATCACCTAAAGGACACAAGTAAATCATGGGAAATATATATATGTGTATGTAGGTATGTTAATTAGATCATAATAATAATTAATAAGTTAGTAATTAATAAATTAGTAAATGACCCTAATAATATGACTTGTTATAAGAACTTGTAATTCACCAAAAATCTAGACATTGATCAAGCACACAGTAACATGAGGAATAAGGACATGAAATTATAAAAAACATAAGTAGTTCCGTAAAACGCATAACTTGGTAATTTATTATCGCGAGAGACACGGTAACTGAGGCCAGGACACGTGTGCATCTTAGCTACATGCACACGCGACACTGTAGTCGACCAGCCGTGACCCTTGTGTCAGTACTAAGAGCAGCGTCGTAATTTGTGTATGTATTGCTTTAGTGTCTAATGTTAGAATTTCTATATTATATTGTATGTTTAGGGTCACTAGACTAGCCAGGAGATACTGCAGGAGCAAGCTATTGGCATTCATAGCTTGAGGACCCAGGCAAGATACCTTGCCATATTTACTGTCTAATTTAAATTATGCATATGTTGTATGATATTTTGTTGCTTTATTTTATATGACTGTGCGCGTCCGAGATTGACTCGGGTACAGTCGACGAATGTGTCGATGAGTAGTGTACTTGACCTAGTTACTAGCAGACTCACCCCATTGGGAGGATACGCTGATATCTTTCGAGACCTGACACTCTTACACGTTTCACAGTGACAAATTCATATTGGGATGCGGGTTCATGTACTCGACTAGCTATCGGTACGTGTGACATGCATCACGGTTAGTACGTAATTCAGGATTATTTCATTGGTAGAGACTTGGCATATAGATATGTGGTATGCACGCCGAGTATTCGACTTGTATATCTATATTGGGCGGGGAGGACAACTAGTAGGCGTATGAGATACACACATTGAAATCCGTAGTATCCGGAGGAGCCATGGATCCAATGACTCCCTTTATGCAGATTCTATATTCTTCGGAGCAATATGGTCGTTATATATACTATGCAACTTCCATATTCTTCGGAGCGGTATGGACGTTATGCCTACGCCTACCCATACGTACCAAAGTTATCCTTATATTGCATTCATTTAGATGGTTAGCACACCCTTTATTATATTTATTTTATTCAGTATTTATATATGTGTCATATTTCTATGTATCTTGTTACATCCCTCTAAGGACCTGGTTTATTTCCAGATTTGGACGAGGCATATTACCCCATAGTGTATGGCCCAGGACAGGAGACTAGGTACGCTACAGCTGAGGAGATAGTGGTACTACCGTCAGAGTTTCTGTGATCACTTGGTAGGCCTTTTGCCTAGGATTGGGAGCATCATTATCTAGTCAGCAGATGCCCTAGTCATTACTCTTTTATCTGTCATTCAGTATTTTTATTTCGTCATAGTAGTGGGTTTGTTCCCACCAGACACTTTGGGTTTGTACTATGATATTCAGACTGATGTTTATTTCCAGTATTTATTTTAGTATTTTTTGGTTATATTTGTGGATGAGATTAGATTTCCTGTTGTTTATTGATATTGGACATGTTAGTATTTTAGGACAGTGTAGCACTCTTTGTTAGGATCCATTAAATTGGGATATCCTCGAAGACGTGACAGCTGACTATTGTCACGTGGCCTAGTCCCATGTATTTTTGGGACTAGTGCGTGACATGGTTTTAGTGGTGGCCCATGCAGGTCATATTTTCGCTTGTGGTATGGTAACATGCCCAGCGAGCCTGCAATAGGATAGAAATTACTAGGTCATATCCACTTTGATTACGTCTTTGAACTTCCTTTGTATTACTTCTAAATATCTGCATCCTGTTTGTCTGATTCTGTACTCTTTTAATGAAGTCCCATCTCTTGCAGCAAGATGAACTTGCGTAGTGGACGAGGAGCACCCGGTGCCGTGGTGCCAACGGATACCACCCAGAGAGAGGAGATACCCCAGGGACTACCTGGAGAGCAACCACCACTACAGGCCCCGCTGATACATTGGCGCAAGACTTCTCAGGGCGATCCTACCCAACAGGACGAGGGACAAACTTCCCAGACGATTCCCACACAGCATTTTGAGGGCCAGACTTCGGGAGCTACACCGATGCCGCAAATCGAGAGGCAGACATCTGAGGAGACACCTACTGCACAGCCAGAGGTTCCATTACCACCACCTCCACCTTATCCACCGTAGATGCCACAATTAGATGGACAGCCATAGATGCTTCAGTTCTTTCAGACTATGATGCAAGCACAGTGGCATCAGACCGAGACGTTGAGACAGAGTTTGATGGCAGTACTAGAGAGGACACCTGTCACAGCACCAGTACCAGCACCGCCACTAGCCCAGAAAGGTGGTACTGTAAGATGGTTCCGACAGATGGGACCAGATACTTTCTCAGGCAACGAGATCGTAGAGGAGATCTCCGATTGGGTCGCCAACACAGAGATGCTACTAGAGGCTTCACAACTGCATCCAGACCTTTAGATGACCACAGTGAGGGCCCAACTAAAAGGCAACGTCCATCACTAGTGGGATTCTATTGAGGGCAGTGTAGGCAAGAACCAGTCATGGGAACAGTTCTTAGAATACTTCAATACGAAGTATTTTTCGGCTACAGTCAGAAAGGCCATGTACTCCCAGTTCCTACATCTAGAATAAGAAAATAAGACTGTTGACACATATGACGCAGAGTTTAGCCGTCTTAGCAGATTTGGTGTCATCCTGATACCCAATGATCTAGAGAAGGCCCAGAGATTCCATCATGGCCTCACTTTCGAGCTATAAAGGTATACCACCATACAGACAAGGATTTCTTATGAGGAGGTACTTGTAGAGGCGAGGATCCAGGAGGCCATCGACAGAGGAGCAAGACATTCCAGTACGACCATACCAGCCAGAGCCCAGCCCAGAGCAGGAGGACCGATCCGTCGTCCCGGAGCACAGACACAGCAGAGGACAACACTGTACCAAAAAAGGAGCTTCCGAATTGCCACTACTGTGGTAAGATAGGATATTTCCAGAATGACTGCCGAAAGAGACTGGGAACATGCATGATTTGTGGAACGAGCCAGCACTACGCTCGAGACTGCCTACAGCATAGAAACATAGCACCGCAGACTGGACAGAGGCCAGCAGCACCAGTTCTGAGGATACTACCCCCGCCAGGAGGACAGCGTCCACCAGCACCCGGAGGATTTCAGAGGGGACCACCCTGGGCCCCACAACATGCACAGTTTGATCGAGCCCGACAGCAAACCGGAGGGCAGAGGCACGGACAAGCCTTTGCACTCGCAGCTACTGAGGAGAAAACAGAAGGGGAAGCTATCACAGGTACTATTTTAGTTGTATCATTACCTGCAACTATATTGTTTGATTCTGGAGCTACACTATCGTTCATATCTAGTAGATTTGTAGTAATGCATAGAGTAGCTACTTCCTCCTTACCTAAGAGTTAGAAAATTCTTACCGGAGGAGGCATCGTGCCGGTTACCAACACTAATAGAACGTGCTCTGTAGTCGTGTGTGGAAGAGAGATGAGAGCGCAATTCTTGGTATTACCCATGCCATACTTTGACGTTGTGCTAGGCATGACTGGTTAAGCCAGTATAATGTCGTACTGGATTGTCGGAAAGGTGGCGTCACTTTTAGACCGCTAGATCAACCGGAGTTCGAGTACATGCGAGGGACCATCAAACAAGGAGTATGACAGATAGCTGGAGCTTACATGGCTATGGAGATGGTACCCCCACCAATAGTTGCAGAATTCGAGGATGTTTTTCCTGAAGAATTGCCATGCTTACCGCCAGATAGAGACGTAGAGTTCACTATTGAGCTAATACCCGAAGAAGCACCGGTATCTTCTAATGTATACCGATTGGCAAAAAAGGAACTAAATGAGTTGAAGCTACAATTAGAGGAGTTGCAGAACAAAGGATTTATCCGTCCTAGTGCATCACCCTGGGGAGCACCAGTGTTGTTTATACCTAAGAAAGATGGGACAGTACGTATGTGCATTGATTATAGAGCCCTTAATGCTTTGACTATCAAGAAAAAGAACCCCCTGCCGCGAATTAATGATTTGTTCGACCAGCTGACAGGAGCTGTGGTGTTCACAAAGATCAACTTAAGATCGGGTTATCATCAAGTAAAGGTGCGAAGAGAAGACATTCAATAGACAGCCTTCAGGACTCGTTATGGTCACTACGAGTTCTTAGTGATGCCTTTTGGACTGACAAATGTGTCGGCTGTATTTATGAACTTGATGAACAGAGTATTCCAATAATACTTAGACCAGTTCATGGTAGTTTTCATCAACGACATCTTGGTGTATTCGAAGAGCCACGGGGAGCACGAAGAGCACTTGAAACTAGTGTTAGAGACACTGAGGAGAGAGAGGCTTTATGCCAAGCTAAGCAAGTGTGAGTTTCTCCTAGATCGTGTCGCATTTCTTGGACACGTTATCTCAGGAGATGGTATTTCAGTAGATCCGGCAAAGATTTCATCAGTAGAGACATGGCCGACCCTACCAATGTCTCGGAGGTAAGAAGTTTCCTAGGACTTGCCAGATATTACCGGAGGTTCATAGAGAACTTCGCGAAGATCGCAGAACCGATGATCCGCTTGACCCGTAAGGAGCAGGAGTTCACCTGGACAGAGGAGTGTCAGACAGCATTCGATGAGCTGAAGAAGCGTTTGACTACGGCACCTATCTTGACCATACCGTCTGGACCCGGAGGATTCGTGATCTATAGAGATACATCCGGGAAAGGATTAGGATGTGTCTTGATGCATCATGGAAAGGTTATGGCCTATACCTCTAGGCAATTAAGGACCCATGAGAAGAACTATCCCACTCACGACTTGGAGCTTGCCGCAGTGATCTTTGCCTTGAAGTTTTGGAGGCACTAACTATATAGAGAAAGAGTGGAGATATTCATTGATGATAAGAGCCTGAAGTACGTCTATACCCAGAAGGACTTGAACCAGGGACAGAGACGTTGGCTTGAGGTGATGACAGACTTTGAGATTGAGTTACAGTACCACCCGGGAAAGGCCAACGTAGTAGCTGACACGTTGAGCAGAAGACCCATGGCATTCTTCTTGACTACCCAACAACATCTGTTGAGAGATCTAGAGCAGATGGATATAGAGGTCATTATGTCTGGAGTAGACGGACAGTTGTTGAGTTTTCAGTTACAATCGACACTAGTGGAGAGGATCAAGGCTGCTTTGCCGCCAGATGCCAGATTCCAGAGGCTTCGACAGAGGACAGAGGCCAGAATATAGACAGGGTTGCGTATACATAAAGACAGGACTTTAAGATGTGGAGATCATCTCTATGTTCCAAATGGAGAACTTCGTCAGGAGTTAATGTCAGAGGCACACAGTTCAACCTACTTTATTCATCCAGGAGGCACGAAGATGTATAGAGACTTAAGGCAGTACTACTGGTGGCATGGAATGAAGAGAGAGATAGCCCGCTTTGTGGCGAAGTGCCTGGTGTGTCAGCAAGTCAAGGCTGAGCATCAGAGGTCTGCAGGTTTACTTCAACCACTCCCGATACCGGAGTGGAAATGGGAGCACATCACTATGGACTTTGTTACGGGCTTTCTGAGGAGTCCTAGTGGTCGCAATGCAGTATGGGTAATCGTGGATAGACTCACCAAGTCCGTACACTTTTTACCCTTCAGAATTGGACAATCTACAGAGGTCTTAGCAGATATGTACATGAGGGAGATTGTACGACTACATGGAGTGCCAGTTAGTATCGTGTCTGACAGGGATACGAGGTTTACATCTTACTTTTGATAGAGTATGCAAGAGAGTCTCGGTACCCGCATGAAGTTTAGCACATTGTATCATCCGTAGACCGATGGCCAGTCCGAACGCACCATTCAGACATTGGAAGACATGTTAAGAGCATGCATGCTTGATTTTGGAGGATCATGGGAGGACCATTTACATTTGGTTGAATTTTTCTACAACAACAGCTATCAAGCAAGCATCCAGATGGCTCCCTATGAAGCATTGTATGGAAGGAAATATCGTTCCCCAGTATGTTGGAGCGATATAGGCGAGAGGCAGATTCTAGGGCCAGAGTTGGTTGTTCGTACAGTGGAAAAGGTAAAGAAGATCTAAGGGCACCTGCGAGCAGCACTGGACAGACAGAAGCATTGGACAAACGCGCATCGACGACCCCTAGAGTTCTAGGTTGGAGATCATATATTTCTAAAGATCTTACCTACTCGAGGGACAATCAGATTTGGAGGCAGAGAAAAGTTGAGTCCGAGGTACATCAGACCATTCGATGTGTTAGAATGCATCGGAGAGGTTGCTTACAGGTTAGCTTTACCACAGACTTTGGAAGGAGTGCATGACGTCTTCCATGTATCTCAGCTAAGGAGGTATATGCCAGATCCAAGTTATATGCTTGACCATTCAAAAATTACAGTCGGCCCGAGCTTATCATACCAAGAGGAGTCTGTTGAGATTCTGGACATAAGTGAGAAGGTATTGCGAGGTCAGACTATCCCCCTAGTCCGTGTCGTATGGAGGCATCATACACCAGGTGAGTCGACCTGGGAACGTGAGGAGGATATTCGACAGCGCTATCCCCATCTCTTCGAAGGACTAGGTACGTAATAGCATTTTAATTTCAGTCAGTAGTTTTTACCGTACGTATGTTTTAATTTTGAGGACGAAATGCTCTAAGGAGGGTGGATTGTAAACTCCCTCGACCAATTTAGGATTAATTTAATTTAGATTAAGAGACTAGGATTTATTTGAATACAATTATAATTAATGTGCAACAATTATGTGACTTATTATACCTCATTGTTGCTTCGATGTTTGGAGCACTACACTAGTAGCTACCTTCAAACCAAGTTCATACACATCTCCTAGACATGCCAGACTACCCATCTGACCCTTATGTAACTTTTAAATACTCAATATTGTGCTTCATTTTAGCTGCACAATATTCGTTACAAACGTCCCTAAATAATTCCAATAAACCCAATTTCTCATAATTGTCCATTCCTATATAAATTTGAGGCACAAACTCAACCCAATTCCCTAACACCCAAATTATGGTATTTATCCATTCTGAGCCTGCTACGTCCATGACACTTGTGTCCTATCCAATTTTAATCCCATGCATTTTAATTGGCAATAGAACACTTTATGCAATTGTTTAAATTAAATTAAATTAGAGGCCAAACTCACCCCAAAGCAAGACCTAACCAAGCCTATGTACACCTTTTATGTGGACCAGCCCCCACCCCGAGGAGCCAGGCTGGCCCAAATCCCGAGGTTAACCCATATTCCCCCTTCCCTATATAAATGCACATTATCCCCTATTGGAAACCCTAGATTTTAAATACCAACACCACCATCATATATACTAGTCGAATCCCCTTCCAAAACCCGAGTACCCCTCTCCCTTCCCCCGACTTCCCAACACCATCACCACCTCAGGCCGCCACCCCCTCAGGCCGCCTGCACCGTGCCATCACCACCCCCGTCACCAGCATCAACTCCATCCAACACGACCCCTTGCTGAACCCGACTGCTTCCAGACCGGACCACCACCCCCAGCACCGCAAACCACCACCGCCAGCTGACCAGCACTGCCTTCCCCGCCATCCCAGTACCGTCCCCCACCGGCCAAGCCCCGCTGCCAGGCTGCTGCTGCACCTGCTGCAGTTACCGCTACCATTAACTGCTGCTCGTCGCCGGAGCTCTGCCCACGCCGGAGGATAGTCGCTGATGAGCCAAACCCCCCTCTCGGCCACGACCAGGTAATACCTGTTGTGCTATTAAAAACTTCATGTGTCGTCGGGTCGTCGTGTCATGGTATCACCTAAAGGACACAAGTAAATCATGGGAAATATATATGTGTATGTAGGTATGTTAATTAGATCAGAATAATAATTAATAAGTTAGTAATTAATAAATTAGTAAATGACCCTAATAATATAACTTGTTACAAGAACTTGTAATTCACCAAAAATCTAGACATTGATCAAGCACACAGTAACATGAGGAATAAGGACATAAAATTATACAAAACATAAGTAGTTCCATAAAACCCATAACTTGGTAATTTATTATTGCGAGAGACACGATAACTGAGGCCAGGACACATGTGCATCTTAGCTACATGCACACGCGACACTGTAGTCGACCAGCCATAACCCTTGCGTCAGTACTGAGAGCAGCGTCGTAATTTATGTATGTATTGCTTTAGTGTCTAATGTTAGAATTTCTATATTATATTATATGTTTAGGGTCACTGGACCAGCCAGGAGATACTGCAGGAGCAGGCTATTAGCATTCACAGCTTGAGGACCCAGGCAAGATACCTTGCCATATTTACTGTCTAGTTTAAATTATGCATATGTTATATGATATTTTGTTGCTTTATTTTATATGACTGTGCGCGTCTGAGATTGACTCGGGTGCAGTCGACGAATGTGTCGATAAGTAGTGTACTTGACCTAGTTGCTAGTAGACTCACCCTATTGGGAGGATACGCTGATATCTTCCGAGACCTGACACTCTTACACATTTTACAGTGACAAATTCATATTGGGATGCGGGTTCATGTACTCGACTAGCTATCGGTGCGTATGATATGCATCACGGTTAGTACGTAATTCATGATTATTTTATTGGTAGAGACTTGGCATATAAATACATGGTATGCACGCAGAGTATTCGACTTGTATATCTATATTGGACGGGGAGGACAACTAGTAGGCGTATGGGATACACACATTAGAATCCGTAGTATCCGGAGGAGCCATGGATCCAATGACTCCCTTTATGCAGATTCCACGTTCTTCAGAGCGATATGGACATTATATTCTATGCAGATTCCACGTTCTTTAGAGCGATATGGACGTTATATATACTATTCAGCTTTCACGTTCTTTAGAGCAGTATGGACGTTATGCCTACGCCTGCACATACGCACCAAAGTTGTCCTTACATTACATTCACTTAGATAGTTAGCACACCCTTTATTGTATTTATTTTATTCAGTATTTATATATGTGGCATATTTTTACGTATCTTATTACGTCCCTCTGAGGACCTGGTACCTTTTCAGTTTTGGACGAGGCATATTACCCCACAGTGTACGACCCAGGACAGGAGACTAGGTACACTACAGCTGAGGAACTAGAGGTACTACCGTCAGAGTTTCCGTGATCACTTGGTAGGCCTTCTGCCTAGGATTGGGAGCATCATTATCTAGTCAGCAGATGCCCTAGTCATTACTCTTTTTATCTGTCATTCAGTACTTTTATTTTGTCATAGTAGTGGGTTTGTTCCCACTAGACACTTTGGGTTTGTACTATGATATTCAGACTTATGTTTATTTCCTGTATTTATTTCAGTATTTCTTGGTTATATTTGTGGATGAGATTAGATTTCCTATTATTGATTGATATTGGTCATGTTAGTATTTTAGGACAGCGTAACACTCTTCGTTAGGATCCATTAAATTGGGATATCCTCGGAGACGTGACAGCTGGCTATTGCCACGTGGCCTGGTCCCGTGTATTTTTGGGACTGGGGCGTGACAACTGCTTGAGCTTTAAACTGGTGCATGAATATGATGTGTGACATAAATATTTTTTTCATGGTTTAGTGTAGACAAAAGCATGATTGTGTGATTTTACTAATCATCTTATTACTCTTTTGTGAGTATCTCGTGTTGGTGACCGTTTGTTTGGTCAAGTGTTTACGTGTTTAGTGCTAGATTGAGCAGTATGTTGCATGACCTGTTTATCCAATTTGTTCTCTAACTTTTTAGAGCTTGCAAGTAATTCATCATATTTAGCATTAAGAGTATTAATTCTGAGTGAAGCATTAGAGTATTTTTTCTTCTCCTGTTTTAGATCCTCCTTAAGTTTAGCATTATCTTGATTGCTTTCATCAAAGAAGTCAAGAGCTTTTTGTAAACTAAGCTTAAGTTTGGAGATTTTAGTAGAGTCATCAGAAAAGGAGTTGTCTCTAGCTTCCTTAAGTGGATGAATGAGCTACTCATTCTTAAGATGATAGGATTTTATATCCTTTCGAGCTTGTTCGTAATTATTCCTAAGCTTTTTAAAATCTTCAAATAAATCATTAAAAGCGTCAGATAATTTTTCATAGGAAAATTCTTTTACTGATGAATTATTATTTATCTCGCTTACCATTAAGCATAGATTAGTAGTATGTTGAGGATCTTCTTTCTTCTAGTTGCTAGTATAACTTTTGCTCAGACTACCTGCTTCTTTCTCCATACTTGCTACTTGCTCATTAGGACACAAGCTTGCAGTATCATGTTCTTCTTTATCTTTTTCGTCCCTTTTATAAGTTGCTTCCAGCAATTTTCATATCTCATATGATATTTTGCACTTGAAAATGCATTTGAATTCATCATTGCCTAGAGCACAGTAGAGCATGTACATTGACTTTGCATCATCGCTTGATGCTTTCTTTTCATCTTCGGTATATTCAATATCTGCTTTGTTAAAACTTTTGTAACCATTAGTAACATTTATCCATAGATCAAAGCTAAGAGATTTAAAGAATGCACTCTTGTGTACTTTTCAGAAGAAATAGTTATTGCTATCAAATAGGGGTAGCCTATTAGGGAGTTGACGTTCGCCATTTATGGAAAAAAGTGATCATGTTGTTGTCATGTGTTTTACTCTCAGGATGTTAATCTGGTAATCAAGAGAACTTTCTCTGATACCAATTGAAGGACCATGTATAGCAACTTTAGAGGGGGATGAATAGAGTTTTTGTATGCAGCAAAAAAAATCACCAGTTAAAAATTATAAGACATGCAAATAGTGATCAACTACTAGCAGTTACGTAAAGCAACTATGTAAGTTACTACTACTAGCAATATGTATAAGTATAGAAGAGAAAAACATATATGTATGCAGTAAAGTTAAGAAGAGAGCAAATGCAAACACCACAATTTTATCATAGTTTTTCTCTGAGAGGACTAGTCCAGGCATGAAAACTCTTGCTCGGAATTGTATCCACTATAATCACTAATAGTGAATCACAAGCTTTGATCCGAAGGCTTGCTACTTCTTACAACCATGATATTTGATCAGAAGTCTCTCAACTTCACACACGTGAGTTTGATACGAAGAGATGCAGACTTCAAACAGAAGAGAGGCTTGATGAACCAAGCTGTTACAACTCAAGTAGACTTATAACCGAGATCGCACTTAGTACTTTAGAAGGTTAGAAAGTTGATCTTGGAGATGGAAAGGATAAAGCTTAGGGTATTGCTCACAATAAGATAGAAAGATGAATAGGAAAGTGTGTTGGAATGATGGAAATTCAATCCTATTTATAGGGTATTAGCAAATCGAATTCGTCTAGAGTTTGAATAGGTTTAATTCAAACTTTTGCATGTTGGGCCATGAAATCAGGTTTGTGACAACTAGTTTATTTTTATACTAAATAGGTGACCGAGTTTGGTCCGAGTTCAATAGGAATTTGGTTTGAGTTCGATTGCCTATTCTAGTAGGGTTTGGGTTTGAATGTAGGCTGCTTTGGTGGATAGGTTCGATGTTTTTATTTGAGTGGACTGGATAATCTTTTTGTAAGTGAACTGAGATAGGTATCTGTGAGTGGATAGGTATTTCAGATTTCCAGTGTGACTCGACTTACATTAGTCCTAGACTCAATATGAAAGATTATATTTGCTAAAAATATAGAGAAGACTAGACACAAAAGATCCAGAGGCTGGTGCAGATGTCTGTCTTTAGAAGTGATGGAGTTTGATCTCAGTCGCTTTTCTTGGCATATAGTATCTGCTTTTTTGTATTTAGTTTTTATGTTTGTCGATTATCAGAATCAGGTTGACCATGACCATTTTGGGTCAACACTTTGTTCGAAAAAGCAATAAAGTTCAAACACTTTTTTTGTGATGGGAACATCAACGTAGGCCACTAGGCAATGCTGATATATCAGTTTATATGGGCAGAAGAAAGAATACTACCACTATCAGTAAGGGGTAGTTCAAAAATGGGATCACTCCCTTGAACGTAAACTACTACTGGTAGCAGTGATACGGTTGCCATTTAGAGACCTGACACAGATATGGAATAAACTTAAAATTAATAGCATAAGAAAATTTTTCAAAGCCTTCAAGTTTATTTATTTTGACATCCCTACAATCTCCATAAACTTTCCACTAGATGGTATGTCAGCCCCCATATGAAGTCAATTTGTGAGTGGTAGAAATCATGGCTTGCTCAAGTCATGCCAGCTCCTGGGCCATGTATACATACAACCGTTCTATAAAGAGGGAAGAGTGGAGTTGCTTTTGTTATTTTATTTCAATTTTTATTTTTCTT